>OZ020581.1:7738423-7978690 GCA_963971525.1 Cephus spinipes | reverse complement strand
CTTTGAGCGCAGTGCCGAAAAGCGGTTTCGGCGACTTTTGCGTCGAGGTTGATTCCAGACGAGCGGCATCCCCCTTTGAGCGCAGTGCCGAAAAGCGACTTTTGCGTCGAGGTTGATTCCAGGAAAAACGATAGCATGCAGGTGTCGGACGGCAGGCGTTATCTCGCAGTGGTCGCGCGTCAGCCTCCTCATCCCACCGAGAGGCTTCCCCATCCCAAGATTCGTCAGCATCCTCATCCCACCGAGAGGCTTCGAGAATCCCCCATCCCTAGATTCGTCAGCCTCCTCATCCCACTGAGAAGCTTCGCGAATTCCCCATCCCCCAGCCTCGTGCGAGATCACCGGCGAGTTCAAAGTCATTCTAGAATTATCTATGTATCGGTTGTTCTAATGCGTAATACCGAACGTTATCTCGCAGAGTCGAGAATGCGGTCCCTCATACCCCCGAGGTGTCAAGTTACGCGCGACGCAACTTCGTCGTCGTCGTCGCCGGTGGAGAGCCGAGGAATATTCCGGAAGATGCATCGACCTTGACGTCGATTCCTTGAAATTTGCAGGGTTTCAACGACAAGAATACAGGTTCATGTAGTCGAGTTCAAAATTTTATTGATTACAGTAACTGAATATTCTAGAAAATGCGTTCTCGATTTCACAATTCGGGTAGGTGTCTCATCGCTCGAACCGATGCAAAACAATTCCAGGAAGAAGATGCATCAACCTTGACGTCGATTCCAGGAATCTCTGTAGACGATTCGATTCCTAGAAATTTGCGTAACCCCTCCAACCCCCGTTTTAGCCCTTAAGAGTTTCCCATAAAAGGAGGAGCTGAACGTGCCTTCGTTAGTCTGCTGCGAAAATTCGATCGATACCGAATAAGAGGAAACAACGTGAGCTCAGAGTTCGATTACAGTTACTATTGAGGAATATCGTGGAAGTGAAACAGTTGATCTAAGCTAAAAGAGATCATAAAAATCTCATAATACATTTGAAGAAACTCGATATTAATTGAGCGTCATGGATCTTTCGAATATCAACAAAGTGGCCCGTTTGAACACATTTCTACCAACGAAAAAGTTGGCAGAATTAGAGATTCAAAAGGAATACAAAATTAGTTGTATTCGGAAAATTGAAACGAAATACGGAACAAGATTAATCGTCGACATTGAGGATAGCTTCTCGACGTTTCTACCATCGAGGGTGTCAAAAGCCTTGAAAGACGATAGCAGTTTGTTTCAAAACATGGTGCGTGCTGTTGACGAAGATCGACTGCTCATGCGTTATCTCGGTGGGCAGTACAATCAGATTGAATTTCAATGTTTGTAATCGTGCTCTTAATACTACTATGTATACGTGTTAAATAAATATACAACTTGTTATTATATCTTATGTCTTTATTTATAATCAAACATACATTCCGACAACCAATTCCTTAACAATTTAACGTTTTCCATCGAACATTGAAAATGGGGAGCATGATGATGCGAACAACGGGTAAGTAAGTTCTTGCGCAGGTTTTGCAGCGAAGGGCATCCCACATCTCCTAGATCCACGATGTGTTCGGATCGTCCTATGAAAGCTCCCAACCAACTCTTCTTCTCCAATCCTTTCACGTAGATTTTGGAAGCATCTTGCAGAATAACTCGAAGAATTTTCTTAACGTGATTGTAAGGTACGTCACCGGAGGTCCAAGAGATCCCATGAAAATTGCGCTCCAACCATAAATTCATACTCTTGTACTTGGCGGGTAAGCATTTCCATGGACAAGGTGGTTGGAAGAGGAACGTTGCAGGCTCGGAGAAATTGCTGTCGACTCCAATCACGGATAGCTCCTTCAGGACAAACTCGTTCGACGGTTTCTTGAAACCTTGTACGTCCACGACGAATTCCATTTTTTTTAATGAACTGTGCAGGAAGAGACGATTGCAGCGTTTTTATACCAATTTTTTCACCCCACCACTGATTGGATTGTATTCGACTATGCGATCGTGCAGGATCAGACAGAATGCCGATGTATCGGCAGGGAAATTGTCTTGCGCCTCGAATTCCAGACGAATATCGACGGGTCCGAGTTTGAGGGACTCGTTTTGTTTGGAGCAATCGATGACGATCAATGGAGCGTACTCGAGAAATTCATTCTTCTTCAGCAAAGGCTCAGGGTCCTTGCCATAGTAGGTAGCTTGAAAGTTTACATACATCTCGTAGAGCAGAGCAAACTGATTATGATCAATGTCGAGATTCAGATTTCCGTAGGGATAACATTGCGAGTTCAGGAAGAGCTTAACGTCTCTGACGTTGCAGTGGTCAAAGTGACTAGCATTCTTATCTTTCTTGTACTTTCTGCTCGTCTGAAAACCCAGTATCACGTATCGTGGTTTCTCCAACTGAGTCGACGTCTTGACAGTCCACACGTGTTTCGAAGTGGTGGGGAGTAGAGGGTACTCGTACGGCTCCCAGGTACGAAAGCTCATGGAGATGGGTGCATCCCTCTCGATGAATTTCAGCAGTTGTATTTTTCGTCGATCCGACACCTTTACGTACGGTATCAGCCATTCCAATTTGTGAATTACGACTTTGCATTCTTCCGCAGCAGTTTGCACTATTGCATTGACATCGCTCTTTGCTCTCGTCAGAATCAACTCGTGTTTAGCGTTAACGACGATCTTGCGATAATCTTCGGCGAAACCCAGGATCAGACTCAGCGGTACGGATACGTCGAAGTAACCGTCAGCATTGGTCAATTTCTCCCGTTCTCTGACGTCCAGCCAACCGGCGTTCTCCATCAAGGATCGCTGACTGGGACTCAGGGAAGCGTACCCCTTCATGAGACTCGTGAGGCCGACGTTTTTGCTCCGGTCGATCTCTATAGCATTCATTTCGTAGCGAATCTCCTCGAAGAGATGGCATATGGCATTGTTGACCAGAGTCGTGCTCGTAGTCGCTGTGGACCCATCTTCCTTGACCAGCTTTCCATACACGTGCAGCGAACTTTTGCTCGGTAGTAAGCATAGGTCTTGATGTTGAACGGAGATTCGAACCTCGTCGCTGTTGTTGAACGTTGACGAGGCGTAAGGTTGATGCGCATGCGTTTCATAGTGTGCTATAGATTCGTCGAAGACGATCGGTGTCTGAATGTTCAGCGTTTCTTCCTCCATGGTACGCGGCAGACGAAAAGAATGCAGCAGAACGAACGCTTTACTTTCCTCTCGCGACCTTGAATCCTAGATTTTCCAGAAACAGGACGTTTCGACGTGTTAGCGTCATGAGAGGCGGTCGACGACTGATCCCTCTTTGGCATATCGGTCTATTATTATAACCACTGATGATTTTTCTATTATAGACGATACCCATTATCGCATGGATCTGACGTGCAGCCTGATCGTTATGACTTCTCCTTGAAAATTCACCAGGTCCCCGTCTTGATCGACTATTCGCAGCTGCAGGTGATCTATCGTCTTGGTTGCGATCGGTAGATAAATGACGTGCGATGGCACCTCTATGATCTTGTATCCGGGTGGCACGACCGGAAAGAATTCGTGTATGGTGTGCACTTTACGTTCGTTGATGTAAGCGCCAGTCGTGACGTTGCATTCGACTCGTAGGGCGTTCACCTTGAGAATGGCGACCGGTACGTCGGACGTGTGTAATTTATTAGCTTCCAGAACGCGTTGAGTGAAGCCCAACAAGCGGCCTATAGAATCGTTGGGTCGAAAGTCGACATCACGGTTGCACTTAATTTCGCTGCACAGCGTATTATTGTTAGGTTTAATGTAAATGACGATGCTCTTGTCCGTCAACGCGCTATGCACGTAGCTTTCGATATCTTCGATCTCATAGCTACCAGTGGGTATAGTGATAACTTCGTCCCCCACGTAGAGCTTGTTGTGATCCGTGTCCACGTTGGGAATAGAATTGAAGGTCAGCAACTCGATGAGCCCCAGAGCGTAATTTTTGTACGGAGAAAGCTCGATAGGAGGAAAGTATTCGGCTTCCAGTATGGAGGAGGTGCCTGATAAGGTCAACGTGAATGAATCTTCCATGATTGCGAACGTTCGACTGACCTTGCGAAATTACATAGCAAGCTTATATAGACGATACTTGTTCTTACGATTTAATTGGCCGCATAGGAACTTTAGACACAAGTGTCCACACGCAAAAGTATCGTACTCCTGATATCGCTCGTAATTGTACTTTACACTACCAACACCGAGATATTCGATAAGGTCTAGCGGCGGTCGAAGATTGCCGAAACTGTCGAAATAAACGACTCGATCGTTCAGCTTCTTGTACGCGACCCAGTGTGTTCCTGGCCCATCTTCGTCATCGAGATTGACGATTGCCGACTCGTACTTGTACGGTCCACCCTTCGGCATAGCGTTCCGCATGAAGACTCCGCGAAAATGTGGAATCTTCATGATCTTGGCGTATTTGAGCAGATCCGCATCGGTCAGCGCTCGGCGTGGTAGTTTCACTTCAAGTTTTTTGGCCTCAGATGAAGGCCCAGTCCTTTCTTGTAGGGTTTCAAGTACAGTCCTTTGCCTAACGCGATGGCTTCCATCTTCTCGTTGTGCCTCTGACTCTCCTTCAGTTGCTCCTTGCTTGCATTCGCATCGTTCACGGCTTTGACTATACCCGCAGCACCGCCGGCCAACGCTCCAGCGGCGCTGAGACCCGCAAACACGGGGACGAGAAACGGCAGGAAGCCTCCGACTTTGAAAGGCACGGGTAGAATGCGCGGTGTGCGGACGTTGCGCTTTCCACCCGCTCGCTTGACGGCAGCTTGTGCGCCCTTGAGAGCAGATCTGATAGCTAGCCCTGCATCGTTGCTGGGAATCATCGATCGTTTGGCTTCCTCGATGACTTTCCTCAGCGTTACAGTCTTTGGCTTTTTGTTCTTCTTCTTGAGTCCCATACCGAGTTTCGACTTGGCACCCATTACGTTCGCTACGGACCAGGCCGCCGCCTTCTCGGCGAGACTCGCGTCTTTGGCGGAAACGCGCTTCCAAGCTTTGTCAGCGAGTACCCTGTCCGCCGCCCCTCTGTGTTCGAGGCTCTCTCGATTCTTCGAGTAGGCGATGTCGTGCTCTTTGCAGGCTGCGTCCAGGGGGTTGATGCCCGGATCGCCTCGCGCGAGTCTCTTTGCTAGTTTTGTACCGGGCCCGCAGTACTGATAACCGGGTATGTGTAACTCAACGGGTAGACTGTTGATGATTCTGTTGACTAATCCCCTGCCACGATGAGATTTTTTCCTCCCAATGCGTTTACGTTTAGAATGCACGATCATGTCCCTGCGGTGAAACAGTTCCGACTGAACAGCGATCCTTATAAGCTAGTCATTTATAGTTTCCACGTTAGTCAAGATCGAGATGAGGTTCGAGAAGCAGTCCGTCAAGTTACCCGTAACGAACTTTGACAAAATCGTGCGAGTGAAGAAGGAGGCTAAGCGACACGGCGAATTACTGCCAAACAGTATACGTGCAGTGTTTTGCGAACCATCCAATTGCGGCAAGACGAACGCACTGCTCGCTCTCATAACCCACCCCAACGGATTAAGATTCGAAAACGTCTACGTATACTCGAAATCGCTCGATCAGCCAAAGTACAAGTTTTTAGAACGTTTACTCACGTCCGTCGGTGGCATCGGATACTTTCCCTTTACGGAACACGAACAGGTGCTGCCACCGAACGAGGCACGTCGAAACTCGATAATTATTTACGATGATATAGCTTGCGAGAAGCAAGATAACATCAGAGCCTTCTTCAGCATGGGGCGGCACAGGGACGTTGACTGTTTCTATCTCTGTCAGACGTACGCTCGCATTCCCAAACATCTGGTACGGGACAATGCTAATCTGCTGGTGCTCTTTAAGCAGGATGAAATGAATCTCAAGCATGTGTACGATGATCATGTAAACACTGATATGACTTACGCACAGTTTAAAGACCTGTGTTCGACATGCTGGAACGGTGATAAGTATGGGTTTCTCGTGATCGACAAGGACAGCGACCTCGACGGAGGTAGATACAGAAAAGGATTCGATTGTTTCGTGAGCATAAATGAGTGATCATTGAAAAAAGTGAATGCAGTAGCGTTTTGGATTCGGCAGTGTCAACATGCAACGCGGAAAACTTCGGGAGCAAAAAGACGTGTTACGTCAAATCGCTAAAGCCAGCGATGCGATTCGCAAAAAGCATAGAATGCTAAAATTGGGTAGAGAGAACGTCGAACAGACGATGAGTGAGGTTTTGAAACCGGTAGTGACTCCACTGCAGAAACTAGTGACTGCATCGCAGCCAGAGCGTAATCTTATCAAGGACGAGATTAAGGATGAAGTAAAGCAAGACGTAGAAGCGGATGATACGTTTAGATCGGCAGATGAATCCTTCAAGTCGTTAAAGAATGATTCTTTCGAAGAAGAGGAGGAGGAAAAGGAAGAAGGTAAACATGATGACGAAGGAGATAACGATGACGCAGACGTATCCGTTGATCAGAACGATCCTACGCAACGGTATCTCGATATGCTGCTATCGAGGGAGAATAAACAATTGGATACCGCCTATGGTGTGCGTAAACTCGCCAAGAACAAACTGATGATAGGCGATTCACCCATCAGCTTTGAGGGTGATCGAATCCATGTAGGCGATACGACTTACTTGAAAACTGCGGGTTTGATCGAACTCTTGTTCAAGAAGGTACCTGACGAGATTAGTATAACCCAGGATGACATGGACAATTACAAAAACATTATTTTAACGACGAATGCACACAGAAAGTAGTATAAATCTGATAGTGAAATTCGTAAAAGCAAGAGTTTCAAATTTAATAACGTTATTGCGAAACTGATCGAACAACCCTCTGTAACGGGTAAAGGTATAGTACCGCGGTACATGATCACCGCCAAGGATGAACGAACGGATTACGTGTACTGGGACGATCCCAACGAACTGGTAGACCGCCTTCGCCTGCTCCTTGCGTCTCGGGAAGCTGGTAACCCCAGTCACTCCAACGAAATCGTGTCGATTATCGAAGAATTGCGCGAGGCGGGAATCATTTATTAATTCGATGAAACGATCACGCTCGTCACTTTGAATATGAGTGTCGACGTGTTTGGACGTCAGTTGAGTAGCAGGACCGCGGTTGCGAGTAGCCGTGGTCTCCCTGGCATTGGATTCAAATTCACTGCTACTGGACACTACGACATTGATAACAAGAAGCTCTGTAACGTCGCCAATCCCGAGGAGGAAAACGATGCTGTGACCTTGAATCTGATGAAAACTGTAGTGAAGCAGGAGCTGAATACCGTGTTTCAAGTGACTGCCGAAATGCGCAATGATATCGATAACAACAATTTGATGATTCAATCTCTCGATTCTACCACGAAGGATGCGTTGAAACGTCTGCAAGCCGATATCGAGCCAGGACAAGAATTGGCGATTCGCAACTCTCTGATCATTTCTCAGCTGGACGCCAGGCTGAGTGCGCTGGAGAATGGACGGAAAAAAATTAGCGGTGGTGAAGGAACTGCATAGACCTGCCAGGAGGAATTACCAGCGTCGACACGTTGACGTCCGCGGGCTGGACGAGACTTGGCAAGCGGATCTCGTTGACATGTCAGCGTACGCCAGAGAGAACCGTGGATACAAGTATCTGCTCACCGTCATCGACATATTTTCAAAGTTTGCTTGGGCCGTGCCGACCAAGAGCAAGAACGCTAAAGACGTGACAGCAGCTATGAGATCTGTACTGGCGAAGGGTCGAATCCCGAAGAAATTGCACGTTGACCAAGGTCGAGAGTTTTACAATTCTGAATTCGAGGATCTTATGCAAAAACACGGAATTACCCTGTACTCGACATTCAGTAACTTGAAGGCATCGATCTGCGAGCGCTTCAATCGTACTCTGAAAAGTAAGATGTGGATGCAGTTTAGCCTACAGGGCAATCACCGGTGGCTGGATATCTTATCGGACTTGGTATCCTCTTACAATAACAGTAAGCATCGCACCATTGGTATGAAACCGGCGGATGTGACTGCTCGTAACGAGAAGGATCTACTGCAACGGGTGTACAAGAAATTCAAAGTCAAGTCCACACTTAAACGATCAAAGTTTAAAGTCGGCGACAGAGTGCGAATCAGCAAATTTAAACACGTTTTCGAGAAAGGTTACACACCCAATTGGACGACTGAAATTTTCACCGTAAGTCGAGTGAAGAATACCGATCCGGTGACGTACAATCTCAAGGACTACCAGGATCACCCCATCGAAGGCGGCTTCTACGAGCATGAACTTACCAGCGTCAAGTATCCCGACATATATCTCGTGGAGAAGGTACTGAGGAGACGTGGAAACAAGCTATTTGTGAAATGGCTAGGATTCGATGGTTCGCACAATACTTGGATCGATAAGTCGGATTTGTAGGCTTCACCGAGGTGGGATATGGTATGGAAATGGATAATTTTTCAGAAGAAGAAGAAGACAATATATAAAAAACTATTATATATTTTTTTTTCATTTTAGTACATTTCTGTTATTACTACTACTACTACTACTACTACTACTACTACTGCTGCTGCTGCTGCCGCTGCTGCTGCTGCTGCTGCTGCCGCTGCTGCTGCTGCTGCTGCTGCTGCTGCTGCTGCTGCTGCTGCTGCTACTGTTCACATTACTATAAAACCAAAAAAGATTACTTGTTATAATCAAATTAAAAAAATTCATAATTGAATGTATACAATATCATGAAAATAAAAAATGAAAAATAATTCTTCAATGCTTACCTTATATTTTTCGGAACCAAATTTGATTGTTAGAAACTTCTTTAACGGCGACAACGCCGTTAATGTCTATGACACATAAAACAAAACTGTAAGCGTTGCTCATTCTCAGAGCATTCTCTACTGCGATGCGCGTACTCTGATGCAGCCCATTTTGTACCCATTCATGGGGTACAAACACATTCGAAAATAGTCGCACATAGTTCTCAGCCATTTTTTGAACTGAGTCGTAGCGGGTGCAAGCGCCATTTAAAGCGTGCTCCCTACCTCTGGACTCTCTATGTGACAAAGAGTGTGGGAGACTTCTTAGAATTATTTATTAAGATAACGAACGGAAGGAACAATCCGGATGGTTAGGAGCTGGTGTTGCATTGAAGGATCAAGTGACATGCAATAACGTAAAGCATACGTTGTCTTTATTTTAAATTTTTATATTTTGTACATTCTTATTATATACATCTTACATTCTATAACCCCACGGTAGGGTGTCGGTCGTATCAGAAAGAATGATCCTTTTGTCGTCATTCCAGCTCAGTGCTATTTTTTGCTGCTTTACGGTATAAACCTTATGTTGTTTACTTTGAATTAAATTTTGAGTTTTAACTAAATTTGTATGGTATGAAAGACATTGCTTGTAATCGTTAAAAGTGATTGTCTTGAGTGTAGATCCTTTTACGCCCTTAGCTCGCTTTTTATCTTTATCTTCTCCTAACACTCTGAATGAATATAATTTTGCTCGTAATCCTATAAATTCAATCATAATTTTCCCATTGTTTTCATCCTTCATCAGACCCAATATTTTTTTATTTGCTAGTGGCATACCGTAAACATTATCTAGGGGATAGTCTGAAGTATCGAATTTAGCTAGATCCCGTTTGATATAATCATATATGTTTGGAACGGTAAAATGATAAAGAAGACTGTCAGTGTCAGTATACATTAATTTAGCTCGGTTACCAAACGTATTCTTTATGTAATTATAATGGAAGTCATAAATATATATTTTGGAGAGATCGAGAATGGAAAATCCTGCATATATCGGCTTATTGAACTTAATTTTAACACGACTTAGTTCGATTATAACCATATCTTCATCGAAGACAGTGCAGCTATGGAAATTTGGTTTTGCTATGAGAGCCTTCGCTCCATACGCTCCATCCCATTTTGTAATAAGTCTAACATCTTTCTGTTTTCTAACATTTTCCATTGTCTTACCAAACACCGCGTTATTCATAAGTTTAAAGAAATTCTTTTCAAAATCATTATTCGACTTTTTTCTCATTTCAGTGTTCAAATCTATGTATTTCTTAAGCCATGGTGACTGTCTAAATTTTAGAACGCGATGAATTTTCGTTAACTTTATACCCAATGTCAAACACTGTTTTAAATTTCGATAATGAATTATGTATCTTTCTTTTGGGAGGAGTGTTGTCATCAATTTTGACTTGTTAGATCCCGGAGGAGTATACTGTTCTGGACATAGTGGTAAATCTTTATGAAGTTCTTGAAGCTCGATCGGATACTCCAAATCAACTTCGAGTATATAACCCGTAAGAGAATCATCGGGAATATTGCAAATATCCAATTGCTCAAAATTTTCCTCCCACTCGAAGGAGTCGAATGGCAAAAATTGACTCATAGCTGCACCGTACAAGTTATTTACATCGTAATACATAAGATATGATTCATCTTTGCTTGAATCGAATTCTGTACCCATATACCTATTGTTAGCCCTAGCGTATCTGTTGGAGCATTGAGCTACACTACCTCGAATGCCTCTTTCGATAAACAACAACATCTCTACATTAGTCAACAGCTCAAGTTCAACACCCGTACACTTGAGCATGGCGTCGAACGCAAGACCCGGTGCAGTGTAATAGTGTAGAGGATCTAAATTGTATATGGTGTAACAGCCGCGCCTAAAATTTTCAAAGATATCGGCTAAAAGGAGAACATCGGTTTTCAGATATAAATCGGAATATTCGCCTAATGTTTTTATGTGAAAAGTCTGCCAAACATTGCAAGCGTGATCATAATCTGAGTATGAAATTTCTTCGTTATTTAATTTTGAATAGAATTCTTCCTTTACAGGTAATCGATTCTCTTTGAGTTTTTCCCAATTATCAATATATTCGTAGGGGAAAACACCTTTTCTAGTCAATAAACGGAATTCCTCTATATTATTACAATGTTTACGGGTAATTAATTTTTCATCATCTTTCAAATAGGATGCTAATTTTTCAATACTACTCGGCATAAATCTAAACGAATCGATAAATCTGAAATTTACAATTGTATCTTTGACGCTCTTCGTGAAAGATATATATCTTTCTTTATTTACTGGTAAGAGATTCATTGATCCCTCGAAAGATGTAGCTAGAGCTCTAATCAAGAAATGTGAATCATAGCCAGATAGGTTATGAAATACGATAGGAACGGTATGCGAGTTCTTATAATTCAAATTGCAACCCTGATGGGCAGCACCGCGATATTTGCCTGTAAAATGACAATGATCACGATGCTTGGTATCCTGAAGTGTAAACGGTTTTTCACAAATATGACAAATCTTAGTCGAGTAAAATTCATTTCTTTGTTTGAAATTTAGAGATTCCATCGGTACGATACGTTTCAGGTAAAACTCTACAACTTGAGCTAATTCCTGTAATTGATTCATAAACCATTCCACGCAATCTTTTCCACGATAAGCTCTAAATTTAGAGATAGAGTCGTCAAAGTTACATTGCAAATAATACGCTATACTGTGAGGAACGTGTCTTTGATAGAGAGTTGTGTTTAACGAGTTAGACTTGGTCGTAATTGGTTGTAATATGCATTCGATGTCAGCATAAACGGCAAACGGAACAGGTTCTTTATACTTATAATTTTTAAATTTCATAATTTTATCTTTTTCATCGGGTAATACGACTCTGCATTTGTTTATATTTGCACAATCGAGTCTATGTTTTTCAAAAGAGCTTTCTAATCTAAAGTGACATAGACATCGATCACATAGTTTAATGTAACCCGTATGCTTTGTAATTTGTGATTTTAGTAAACGGGTTAGATTTCGAATCCAAGCAAAGTGATAAACACTGCCGTCTTCTATATCCACGTCATCTCCATTCGAATAAATTTTTGTTTCTAGCATAAGTAGGTGAATCCTTTGTTTATCTGATTTTTCTTTACTTAGATAAATTGGTACTATTTCATTATTACCCTTATTCTTATCGCGCTCTATTCCATAAACATTTATTGCCAAATCATTCATCTTTTCGAATTTTGGAATATCCTTTAAACCAATGGGAAAATTTAAACCTTCATACCTTAGCACTGAGCTGAAGTGAGGGTACGAGCTGATAACGCTTACATTATTTTTTGCTGGATGAAGAGCTGCGGTGACGGACCAGAGGAAACAGTACGGATCGTTGTTTCTAACGTTCACAACTGCTTTCTTCCTTTGTACATCCTTCGGTAGTTCGATGAAGGTGGACAGGCCACCGTGTATCGGTATGTATTTATTGATGTTCACAGCCAAGTTTATAATTTCAAGCAATGACCAGCCTGATTCCCTCTCTTGAAAGTCTTCAATTTTTGCCAGTATTTTTTCTCGTACATTTGTATTGAACCAATCACTGATATCGGTGGATGGTAGAATAACCTCGTTCTTGGTGTTGAAGAACTTCAGTTCTTCGATAATCTCACCAGCTTTCATGGTCTCAAATTTGCAGGACAAGACGACGTTCACCTTCAAATTTCCCTCCTTTCGAAGTGTGTTTTTCACTCTTGCAGTAAACAATTTCCTTGCATCATCCAGGAAACGAGCCAAGTCCTTGTGTTGCAAGTTTGCAATGACTCCAGTCCTTATCCTTCCCTTAAAGGCGGATTCCAAATCATCCCAACGCACTCTATCGCTTCTTCTCTCTGTCGTCGTTCCTCCACCACTTTTTTGAAGATGCTGTTTGAATTTTTCGTTCAACGATTTAAGTATTCCAATGGTTGTCAAGATTTTAGTTTTCTCTCCAACCGTAAGAGTAACGTTTCTCAGAATTTTGTTCAAAAGTCGAATGTTTTGAACACCAAATTTTGTCCATTTTTCAATTTCTGCAACCGTTGATCCCTTCTTCAGAAGTTTATACGCTCCTTCCATAATCTCGATCAACTTTTTACACTTTGTAGAATCCATCTCGTTAATAGCAATAATGTACTTGAAGGTTCAAGAAACAATGATCGCTGCACATCATCGAAGGGCCTTTTATACGAAGCTCCCAAGGATTTCCTGGAATTGTTTTGCATCGATTTGAGCGATGACACACCTACCCGAATTGCGAAATCGAGAACGCATTTTCTAGAATATTCAGTTACAAGTAACGATGCAACTACATCATAAAATTAGTTTGCAAAGAAATTCCTTTGAGGCAGCATCTGTGAAACATAACCTAAAAATGGGGCAATCGCATGGGAAAGAAGGAGAACGAGAACGAGCTATGCGAGAGAGAGAACAATTTCGACGAGATCGGTACCACGAATGGGTACGGAGCGCTGATCTACCTGAAAGACGCGATCGTATCACTTTCGATAACAATACATTATTCGGAATCACATCGTTGAATGAAAATTCTGCAAGGTCAGATCGTGCTAACGCTGCAGGAAATTCTTCTGGCAATACAACCTCGAATCAAGGTCAAACAGAAGGATCTGAAAGAGGGAATCGATCAACCAGATAACATATCGTCCTTATTCGAATCGCTCAAATACATATTGTAATCAATAAAATTTTGAACTCGACTACATGAACCTGTATTCTTATCGTTGAAACCCTGCAAATTTCAAGGAATCGACGTCAAGGTCGATACATCTTCCGGAATATTCCTCGGCTCTCCACCGACGACGACGACGAAGTTGCGTCGCGCGTAATCTGACACCTCGGGGGGATGGGGAACTGCATTCTCGACTCTGCGAGATAACGTTCGGTATTACGCATTAGAACAACCGATACATAGATAATTCTAGAATGACTTTGAACTCGCCGGTGATCTCGCACGAGGCTGGGGGATGGGGAATTCGCGAAGCTTCTCAGTGGGATGAGGAGGCTGATGAATAGGGGGATGGGGGATTCTCGAAGCCTCTCGGTGGGATGAGGAGGCTGACGCGCGACCACTGCGAGATAACGTTCGGTATTACGCATTCGGTATTATGCATTTGAACTACCGATACATAGACCTTTCCAGAATGACTTTCAACTCGTTGATGTTGTCGAACCTGCACGAGGCTGGGGGATGGGGAAACCTCTCGGTGGGATGAGGAGGCTGACGTATCGAGGGATTCTCGAAGCCTCTCGGTGGGATGAGGATGCTGACGTATCGGGGGATGGGGAAGCCTCTCGGTGGGATGAGGAGGCTGACGCGCGACCACTGCGAGATAACGCCTGCCGTCCGACACCTGCATGCTATCGTTTTTCCTGGAATCAACCTCGACGCAAAAGTCGCTTTTCGGCACTGCGCTCAAAGGGGATGCCGCTCAGGTTCAAGGTTAGGGACAAAAGTTCTGGAAAATTCCTGCAGGATTGCATCAGCGATGCTGCGCAATTCTGCTCGAGGTCAAACGGGTCGAGGGCTGCCGTCCGAAACCTGCACGAACGTGCACGGAAGCTTCTGGAAGGCTTTCCGGGGTGGGGGGCAAGGGGCTGTCTCAAAACGTCGCGCGAGAGGATCGCCGGCTCTGGGAGCGATCCTTCTCGACTTAGCACGGACACGAACCGTCGAAGCTTCCAGAATGTTCTAGAATGTTCTAGAAGGTTCTCGATCGTGTGTAATTCCCAGAATCGAGCGCAAAATTCTCTGAATGTGACGTAAAATTCCTGGAATCGAGTCAAAATTCTTGGAATTGAGGGGCCCTGATGACGTCACTTCCGAAAATCGTAGAGCTCACGACGGCAACTTAGCACGGACACCCACCTTCGAAGGCTCTGGAGTGTCGGTATTATGTCGGTGCAGGAATCTGTATCCAGACCCTCCCAACTTATACTACTGGAGAGAAATGCAAAAACACGTATCCCTTTTTTTCATTCCTAGAATGTCCGCACCAAATTGCAGCCCTTTGCGACTTCCGGTGGCAAAGTTACGCAACACTTGTCGACTCTGAATTTTCAGAAAAATACGTCAAATTGAAAAAATCAACTAGGAGAGAAATGCAAAAACACGTATCCCTTTTTTTCGTTCCTAGAATGTCCACACCAAATTGCAGCCCTTTGCGACTTCCGGTGGCAAAGTTACGCAACACTTGTCGACTCTGAATTTTCAGAAAAATACGTCAAATTGAAAAAATGAACTAGGAGAGAAATGCAAAAACACGTATCCCTTTTTTTCATTCCTAGAATGTCCACACCAAATTGCAGCCCTTTGCGACTTCCGGTGGCAAAGTTACGCAACACTTGTCGACTCTGAATTTTCAGAAAAATACGTCAAATTGAAAAAATCAACTAGGAGAGAAATGCAAAAACACGTATCCCTTTTTTTCGTTCCTAGAATGTCCACACCAAATTGCAGCCCTTTGCGACTTTTGGTGGCAAAGTTACGCAACACATGTCGACTCTGAATTTTCAGAAAAATACGTCAAATTGAAAAAATCAACTAGGAGAGAAATGCAAAAACACGTATCCCTTTTTTTCGTTCCTAGAATGTCCACACCAAATTGCAGCCCTTTGCGACTTCCGGTGGCAAAGTTACGCAACACTTGTCGACTCTGAATTTTCAGAAAAATACGTCAAATTGAAAAAATCAACTAGGAGAGAAATGCAAAAACACGTATCCCTTTTTTTCGTTCCAAGAATGTTCACACCAAATTGCAGCCCTTTGCGACTTCCGGTGGCAAAGTTACGCAACACTTGTCGACTAAAAAATCGGCTATCTCTCTGTAACTTTCACATCGTAACTCGCAAAGGTCTGAAAATTTGCATACTCATTCGAGTGACGAAAAAAGGGGATACGTATTTGTGCATTTCTTTCTCAGATAATTTTTTCAATTTGACGTATTTTTTTGAAAATTTAGAGTCGACAAGCGATGCGTAACTTTGCCACCGGAAGTCGCAAAAGGCTGCAATTTGGTGTGGACATTCTAGGAATTAAAAAAAGGGATACGTGTTTTTGCATTTCTCTCCTAGTACATTTTTCAATTTGACGTATTTTTTTGAAAATTCAAAGTCGACAAGTATTGCGTAACTTTGCCACCGGAAGTCGCAAAGGGCTGCAATTTGGTGTGGACATTCTAGGAACGAAAAAAAGGGATACGTGTTTTTGCATTTCTCTCCTAGTTGATTTTTTCAATTTGACGTATTTTTCTGAAAATTCAGAGTCGACAAGTATTGCGTAACTTTGCCACCGGAAGTCGCAAAGGGCTGTAATTTGGTGTGGACATTCTAGGAACGAAAAAAAGGTATACGTGTCTTTGCGTTTCTCTCCTAATCTATTTTCCTATTTTACGTATTATTTACAGTCTCCAGAATCGATGAGTACTCTATAACTTTGAAATCAGCAATCGCGATGTCTTGGAAATTCAATATGGCTATTCACAGGACGAAGAAATAATACTTCTATGCTTAGTTATCAAGTCATGTTAAATTTAATGCATCAGTCCCACCACCCACCCTCCCGACTCCCTCTCACTTTAATAATCTGTTTTCTTTCGGACTGCTATAAAATTCAGTGCATGACGTTTTGGACACCGTGTACCGGTTTTCGTCTGGCTGAATGCGTATCCCAAAACAATTGCCGATCGCGCGTTGCACGTGTAGCTGCTGCGCCAGCCTAAGTCACGCCCATGCCCATATTGGGAGTTTGTCAACGAATCCTATGACGCTCGCTCGGGCTATGAAACAATTGCTAGGCGCGGAATTTGTAGGAAGCTATTGCAAAGCAGCGATCTTTGGCATCCGCGAATGAATCCGCGGAAATCCTTCGTTCTGATTGGTCGCACTTAAATGCTTCTCATTTAAAAACTATTGCGAATTTTGGCAAACGGTTTGCGGGAGGGTACTCAGGGCACCTCCAGGCATCGCCCACTTTCCGGTCGAAAAGCAATTCTGGGACACCCTGTATAATAGTGGTCTACACAACTGTTTTTATAATTACTTCAACTGTTTTCTTTGTTAACGTGACTGCAACACAGAGAAAAAGATGGTTGAGGCAACTATAAATTTGTAGTTAAATACGACCTCAACTTTATTTTTTAAGTTACTTATACTAATAATATATGGTCAGTGCAACTGCAGACGATTGTTATTAAAATAATTGGCGTAATACAGTCACCAGCTACCAGAGGGATAGGCATACCCGCAAGCAGAAGTGGGTCAATGAGTCGATAAGCTTCAAACTTTAGTTGTTACAAAATTCTAAAAAAAAGACGAAGAGGCGATAAGAGGTACTAACGTACAGCACCTAGTGGTCCAATCCATCGAATTGCTTCGATATCAAACTCTTAGAATCAACAAGTTAATTTATATATTTATAAAACCTGTAACCACTTTTGAATACTTGCCATAATGTAATGCAAGTCACTTACACGTACTGATGAGAAATAGTTGTTGTAGCTAGAGTCTGCAGTTGCACTGACCATATATTATTAGTATAAGTAACTAAAAGAATAAAGTTGAGGTCGTATTTAACTACAAATTTATAGTTGCCTCAACCATTTTTTTCTCTGAGTGCATATACGTTTATTTATGTTTTTTGTTTCCTCATAGAGAAAGCTATGTGACGGTGGAAAATTTTCCTGTCGAGATTCTCATGTCACCATGTTCAGAATGTGTCAAAACGTCGAGAAAAGAGGTTTGGAGAAAATGTCCGGATGTATGTGTATGTGTGTAATGGCCTCCCAAAATTCAAACGTGTATAACTCGAGAACGGTTTTAGCTACAGCCTCCAAATTTTGCAGGCATGTGCAGCTCTATAATCCCTTCATTGGCTACAATTTTCGTCATGATTTAAGCTGCAGCTCGGACTTTATGTCGTTTTTAAGTTCCCCCAAAAAAAGGACGTTATCACTCTAGCGATTGCCAATTTTGTGATAATCGTCTAAATAGTTCTTGACAAAAATATTTGTATCCAAGGTTGATTGGTATTGCATTTGGGCCAAATCCATCGAGAAATTTTGATTTTATGATATTTTGAATTTTTTGAAATATTAAATTTATCCATTTAACTTACGTCAATTTTGACCGATTGAGTTCCAATTTTTCAAAAGTATAGAATATCATTTAGCCATGATATGTCTCAAATTTGGCAGAGATCGGCAAAACGTATCTGATTATACATATATTCAAGTTTTTGAATTTCAGCCGATTCAAAAATATTAGGCCCGAAGAGATCATGCAAGAGATTTATCCTTAGATGCGTTCTCTACAGTATGAAGCACCCCAAGTTGTGAGAGGCATGGGGTCTCACGTTAAACAAGCTGCAAGTTGAAACTTGTAATTTGCTTTCTCCGAATCGTGGGTAGTCGATGAAGATTCATCTATGAGGAAACCAAAGATTAAAAAAAAATGAAAATGCTTCCTCATATAGGGACTTCGTACACTACCTACGATTCGAAGGAAGCAAATTGCAAGTTTCAACTTGCGTGTTAAGGAACGGACCCTCGGTCCCTCAAATAGATTATATGTACAATTATTAGATTATATTCGATGTTCTATTGTTGGTATTATTAGTTCTTGGTTTACTAGTTCTTGGTTCTTGGCTTTCTCTATTCGTGGAATTGCCCGTGAAGCGCGAGGGTGATAGATTGGCAATCTACCCGGAAAGGACGTCCGATTTACCTCGTGGGTAACGCGACCTGCGACTCGTGTGCCGATGATTTACCCGGCGACCGAAAGGAAGACCGGGAGAATTAGCGCGGGAATCGCCCGGCGGCTAAGGAAGATTTCGGCGCGCGGTGACGAGCCGGTGGCCGAACGGGTGGAAGGGGGCGAAGCCACGACGGGAGAGAATTCCGTTCACCGGACCGGGGATAAAAGGGACGGTCGTGCGAATAAGTTTAGTATTATAGTGTTCCCTCTGTAAGACCCCAACATAGTTAAAAAGAAAATAAACAGTTACCCGTGTATTGTTCGTCGCCCCGCTCATTTGAGTCCCTAACAAAGTGGCTTGTTTAAATTTATAATAATTCAAGTTGTGACAATAGTCCCTAACCAGAGACGGGGTATCCGAGCGAGCAGTAGTTCGCTGCCGCGCCGCTAGGTGGCCAAGGAAACTCGCATGAAGAAACGTAGGGCCGAGTAAATAATTAAGCCGTCGATTTTGCAATTTTTGGGACTATTTCACCAGTGAAATATATTCTGGTATCCTGCATTCTGGTATCCTGCATTCTGGTATCCTGCATCTTGTACCCAGCTTCTCTCATCCGAGAGAGAACCATTTTTTGTGGGATCACACATCGTCCGTTGAGGACTCTGTGGTTCTAGTTTCATTTCAGCAACTTAGTCCAGTAGCGCAGCGTTTAGCTACCCTGGACATATTAGCCTTCAGCTACTTAGCCCGTGTACCGAGTCCAGTAGCGCAGCGTTTAGCTACCCTGGACGAATTAGCAGAGAGTGATCGCTCTCGCATTATCCGTAGCAGGAAGTGTTGGCTTCCGCAGTCTCAAATCACGCGTCCTCCGTAGCTGGAAGTGTTGGCTTCCACATCGTAAAGTCAATTCCTCCGACATTCCGAATTACACCGATTGTAATAAAACCGATCGATGATACTATATAGAGACGTAAATTATAATAAACGAAGAAAAGTTTACCTGAAACGAACGTTATTGTTGCTGTAACACCACTATCCCTTTACCGTTCCGAACCCTGGTTCACTCTAAGAGCTAAGTGGCCAAAATCGTCATTCGAGGGAACTGGTACTTCACCAGTCTTGACAGTGGGAAATAATATACGTTACAAAGTGAAAGACAATTTTTCGATGACTAGTTCTAGAAAAACCTCGTTTTGTTTTAAACTACAAATAAGTTTTTGACATTTAGGAACCGTTTAGCTATATTATTTGAAATAAAAAAAGTATTCAGGTAAAAATGACTATTTCAACAAATTTAAATAAAATGAATACCTGTTATCAGTTTTCCGTAATATATTATCCTAAAAATGTTACACTTTGATTCTACAGTCTTTTCTAAAAAAATATTGAAAAATAGAAGAACTCTAATTGAAATTTAAGATATGAATTGCAATTAATGTTCTTGAGGGTCAAATGAGTCCTAATCTCGATTCTCATTAGAATCTCAAAGCCCCGAAGCAGGACAGTAACGAACTTTCAAGATTCAAATGAGTTTTATTTTACTCGTTCTTTGCTTATTTCAAAAATTTCATATAAACTTGAAGAACCTCAATACATTTTTGAGGTCTCACGATTTCAATATTTTCGACTCGAAGAAATGTCCTGTAAATTTCTGCTCGCGTCGTGTCACGGGCTACAGACGTTTTACCATACGCATGGGGCGTTTTGCTGGAAATCGATAAATAGTAATCACAGCTAGCCGCTAGACTCACAATCAGAGCTTTAGCAGTGATAACCCGTTGGTTGTCTTTTATCAAGATTTTGTTCGCTTGTCAACCTTTATTTTTACCGAACATATCACCTGTATCTCGTTCGTACATTAAATTAATACCCCCAAAAAAACACTTACGTGTAAAAAACTACGCCAAGTACAGGAGTGCTATGTATTCCTCTAATAAAAAGTACTGATATCAGATTATTGAGGCCAAGTAGATAAGTCACTACATGTTTGCCTATTATATGATCTAGCACTGGCCCATCATTTTAATTGTATTTTCAAAATTTCCTATAACGTTTTCACTACTCTTTTGCATTACTACTGTTTTCCGTAGTTGATTATGATTTAATGGTCATTTAATAATTAATAAAACTTTAGGTGATTCCTTATCGAGTAGATACCTTTGAAATACAAAACATATTTTACCAATTGGTCCAATAGTTTTTCTCTAGTCACTCGACAAACATTCACCACTTTTTGGTGCCGAGAAAGGTATATGACCCCTTAAATTAAATGTGTGAACTCATTTTCGACACCTAATTTCACATGTTTTCATGAAATTTCTAATTCAGGAATATTTTAATGGATTAACATTGTGCTCAATTTATAAATATTGGTGATGAAATTTCGATTTTACATCCCCGATTCGTTGTCTGACGTTCTCGACTATTTGCCCTCTATTTCCGGCACTATTTACCTGACGCTTACTCAGATCCTCTCTACCTTCACATAACAACTTCAGCGGCCGTTCATTTCCGTAACCGTCCGCTCCCTTCGTGCATCCAATTGCATTTGCTGATTTTACGCAACCCCAAAGATCAGCACCTACGATTGCGTTTCTCGATTTTAAGCGTTCCTAAAAATCGACGGGATCCATTAAGCTACCGTCTATTCTGATAGGTTCCGTCGGAGCTCTCGTTTTGGCGGAGTTGGACCTGTTCTACCCCGAATCCGGCCCGGAATACCCCGTGTACCGCCTGCCTGATTTGCGGAGGCATGGGCGGCGGGTGGACGTCCGAAGGTGACATGGGTCAGTTCTGGGTCTTGAGCTATCGGTGTCAAGTTAAGAAAATACGTTAAAATACATATATATTTATCGTGATATTAATTTTAGACACCACAAAAATCCCGATTTGGTACTCGCGTGCTCTTGATCACGGGACGCAGTAACATCCCTCGGGAGATAAAACCCAACTGTACCGTCCAAGAACTCCCAGGCCCCAATTGTAAAATTTAACGAGGTTAAGCTAATTCCTGTTTTCACAATAATTTCATGCGATACGCTGAGTCACCATTATGCCGAAGATCGAGAAGAATCCTGTTCCAGTCTCGCCAGGAGGGAGCTGCCTACGACTATACCAGGAAGCGTGGTGGAACGTTACCGCCAGCAGACACCTCCACCCCGCCACGGTAGACCCTGAATAAAGTAGGGAATCGACTTGACGAGAACATCGCCATGGACAGACTATCGTCACATCAGTCCCGGTACTGATGCCAAGTTAACGTTATCAATACCGAAAAGGGAGCTCAGGGAACTACCCTATCCGAGTGACGCGAAAAGTCGATGTACGCAAATGTATAATGCATACACTTCAAGGGAATGTAGATTTCGCGGACCATCCTTCTAAGTATCGTAGTCCAACGATCATATGGAGACTCTTATTAATATCTACTCTAATAAAAACCATCTCGCGCTGGCTAGTAGTCAAATAGTTTCTGTACGATTAATAAAACTAACGAATTAGTCCATTTGCATGTTTCGTATATTTCGCGCGTAAACCCTGATTGGTAGAAGACTTCTGGGTAGACGATTGGCTCAGTGGACCTTACTAGACTTACCATGAGGTAGCTAACCCTGACTGGTAATAAGAAGAACTCCTCGAGCGCCATCCTTGCGTTGACAGCCGTTTTGGCCGGTATGTTTAGAATAAAGCAGAGCGTATCTTACTTGTTTCGACATTGTATCGTTCAGGATAACCGTTTCCGTGACAAAAGGATGAAATAAGGTATTATGTGCGAAGATTCTAAAAATCTTTTGGTAATATCATCATTATCCTTCCAGTTTCGACATAGGAGAAGATCCTGTATCGCCAGAGAAAAAGATTTTGTGCCTTAGCGTGCACTCTTATATTACTTCTCATTGTCGTTAGTAATTTCTAATATTCTCGGTGATTCTCGAGAGTTATCATAAGAGCCCCCTGAACTGCGCTTCTCGCACGTTCCTGAGATAAAACCTTTGTCAAATACTTAAAAATTCTATCTTTCTTGTTTCACCACTCTTTGCTTTATGTATTCTATTTCGCTATTGTCACGTATCTTTATTATATCTCATCTTATCTATTCTGTCTGTTTAGTCTCTATTATTGTATTAATTTAATTCTAATTTGTAAAACTCGCTAGATCTAGTTTTTCTATCCGCTACTTGATTCCGTCTGTATAGCGTGTTACGCAAGCCATACGAGTGGTTTCATCCTTCGCGTTTCGGTATTGTAATCAATATGCATGTCGTGAAGGCACCTCGTAGTGTCGAGTCCTGTAGGTCACAGAAGTATTGTATATCGTTTATTAATTTACTTCACTTTGTTTCACATGTCTCGCGAAAACCTTATATAGCATGTAATAGTTCTGGTATTAGCGTATATTGTTCATGTGTCCTGTGTATGATCTCGTCTCGCGTGATTCATTATTCTTATTTGTGTTCTCGCCCGTTATTATTTTGTTTGTTAATCTGAGTTTCATAAGTCCCTTATAAAGGGCCAATCATCATTGTTACCGAATTTCTCGTAATTTCTCAATCTTTTTTCTTTTACCATCTGTGCGTTCCCCGCCCCTCTACCATATCTTTCCGTTTCTTTTCTATTAGCCGGAGTCCTCTTAATTTTCTCAGGAGTTTCGTTTGTCTCGCGACGCAACGGTACGTCTGGCGCCTATTCGACATTTGTACTAGTACGGACTACTTTACTTCTGTTTCCCAGTGAAATCTTAAAGTATCGTCTTCTGTTTTGTGGCGTAATCGGATTGTGACTTTTGGGAAATTGTGTCTCAGGAAATTACGTCATAATATGTACATACAGGGTGTTCCTTAACACCCGTTGGAGCTTTTAACGATGGAAAGTGGAGGATATTTCGAATAAAAAGTTCCTCTTTCCTTTTTTTCTCCGATGGCTATTTGTCAAACTATGAACAAATGAAGGCGACCTGTCACAGAGCGCGCGGGCACCACGCACAGTTCTGGTACAATGTCCTGCTCACTTTACAATCATTTGGTTTCTTCTGAAATTTGAATGGATTCCTTGTGGCGCCAACATGAATTTTTTATTACACGATAAATATTATATTGAAATATTATCTACAATTGATAAGTTGAGGTGTATAATCATGTTGATTAAATTTATCTTAGCGGGAGTCCCCGGTGACCTTCGTAGCGCTGAAATGCATTTTTCTTTATACCATGGTCGAAAGTACATGATTGACGCATCGATTTCAATTGCAATTCTCCGATAGAGGTCTCCAATAGCTACACAGCAAAAATCCAAGGCTTTCTGCACTGAAATCGATGCATCGATCATGTACTTTTGACCATGGTATAAAGAAAAATAGTATACACCACACGGGCAGTAAACTGAGCACCCGGAACTGCTCGATAGAAGGCCCTCGGCTTCGCCTCGGGCATTCTATCGAGCAGTGCCGAAAACTCAGTTTTATGCCCTTGTAGTGTAATATACTATTATGTAACTCATGCATGAAAAACGCTACTTTTCGTGCCTCCGAAGTATGGCGAAAGTGGCGCTTTATAACTATTGTAACGTTTTACTATAGTGCAATTTCGTACGCGCCTTATGAGTGTACGAAATGGGATATAGGTAAGTGCTCGGGGCTGGCGTCTTTAAGAATTTGGTCGACACAGGTGGGTAAAGTAAAAATAAAATAACAAAAGTTTATTAAAGTCATTGATAATTGGTACAGAAGTTTAATAATCGGTGTCAATTACTCAGTTGTAATCACTTGTCGGTATTGTAGGAAACAATTTTGTCTAGGAACCAGCCTAAGTTTGTTTTCTATCCCTATCTCTCTCCGACCTGTATGTAAGGTACAGAGGATCTGCCGGTGTTGGTTCAATAGCCCTAGTGGCGCTTTGCCTACCTATGGGATATGGCACTATGTGCGACGCAACTACCAAAGGCGCGGATGATAGATACAAAATAGCGTTAACTAAAGTCTCTGCAGAAGATCACTTTGGTCTCCGCAGAACTTTGACAATGTTTCTACGTGAGGTCTACGCGGAATAGCTCGGGCTAATGTTCCGTAGCCTCTCGACACGATGATTAACAAGGAGTGTTCTGACTAACTCGCGATTATCGTCTTTATCGATTCGGATATATGACTTACTTCTCAGATTTTCGATTAACTAACTTGATTGACTTCACATGTCGTACTTCACGAATGGTAATCCGATATTTATTGGCGAGAATCGCTAATCATCTATCGGATTACCTTGGTACTATCTTCCCGCATTTGTACTTTCGGGAGACGTTCTCCATCTGCCGGCGCGTGTTTATACTCGCCGCGTGTCCCGGTCGTCCCATTGTAACGTCTGCGCTCTCAGTGCAGTCGCACTGAGAGGTTGATCGTTTTGTAACGTTACAACTGTCCCCCAAAATAAATTGTTGTTGTGTCATGCCCTTTGGTGAATGTTCACATCAACAAATTATTTTCCTAATTTTATTTACCACAGTTTGTCATTATACTAATTTATAAATTATTTTTTTTTTTTTTTTTCGCATCTAAATCTCCTTAAGGGAATTTCGCTGATTCTTAATCACCGTCCGAATGAGCGTGTAACGATTCTGGTTGGTGGCTGTTCTCCTTGCTGTAATGTCCTTTCTATCATCTCGATCTCCATATCCTTTGGTGTTGGAATGGTCTTCGTGGGTGTTTTATAGTGCTTCCTATTGTTCCTATGACACCTGCCACGTTCCCTTCTCATATCCGGATCACCAATGATGTACGTGGCCTCTGCAATCTGGTTAAGGATTTTGTCTAGGCCTTCGTAGTGCGTGAAGAATTTCGCAATACCTGGATCTGAAACATTACAAGCTTTAACCAGTGCCCTATCGTTTTCTTGAAACTTTGGGGGCTTATGTCGCTCTTTTAATTGTTCGACTCTTCTTCTACCTTTCTTACGAATGCGGCTCCGGGTCAGGCATGATCTCACCTTGTCTTCTTTTTTATCCGGTGGTACCTTTAACCGCTCAATGGCAATGTATTTTTCCCAACTCCTCTTGGGTGGTTCATTGCAGTGAAATTTTTGCATTTGTTTCCACAGGGCTTCGAGATAGTCCACGCGTTTCTCGCATGGGATGTCATCTACGAAGTTGATGGTGTTGTCCCCCAGCCCCTGTAAGGTGTAGTCCCCTCTTCTTATCAAGCAGGTGCTACTTGTCTTCCGTCTGCATGGTGTTACCTTCATTTCGTAACTTTTCCCCTGATGTAGGAAGGCGGTGTATCTTCTTGAATCTGGAAGGAGTGGGATCTGTGAGAAGCTACTGATCAGATCCAAACTCCTCATCCTCTTCACTCCGCTGCATCCTTGGAAGAGTTCTTCCGTAGTATGACGACATTCTGCATCCGCAACGACGAGTTCATTTAGCTTGCGGGCGTCAATGCACAATCTGACGGATCCATCCTTCTTGGTGACCGGTACAATCGGATTGACGTACGGGCTATTAGACCTTTGGATGATACCGTAATTTAGCATCCGTTCAATTTCTTTTTCGACGGCACTTCGAAGTTTCACTGGTATCGGGTAGGAGCGGTTAGCGAATGGTTTTCCATCTGACACATTCAGTTTGTGTTCGTAGATGTTCATTCTGCCTGGTCGCTTATTAAAAACACCTCGATATCTCCATATTGTCTTCGTGAAGTGGTCTAATTGAATCGGGCTGAGTTTAGTGCAGCCGGCAAGTTTCTCCTCGACTTCTTGGATCGTTATTGAGTCTTCTACTTGGAGTTCTTCTTTCTTTATGGGGTTGCATTCTGGAATCGAGTCCTTCGTGCTGGGTTGTTCCATCGACTGAGCTAAGGAAATCGAAAGTTGTTCGTCCTTGTTACTCAGGTAGATTTCGTTTTCTCGGAGGTCGATCTTCCCCTGGTGTGTCCGTAGGAAGTCTATTCCGATTATGCAGGTTCTTATTAATTTAGGGATTACCATGAAAATGGTGTCTAACCCTTTTCCTGCTATATTTGTCTTGGCCAGGATTTGTTTCCTTATTCGCACTGACTTGTGGGTTGTCGCATTTGTGACGTACATGCCCACTATTGGAAGAGTATGGCAATGTCTGAAATTCTTGAGGTGTTGATTCACAAAAGATTCAGAGAGAGCAGTGACTTGACTTCCAGTGTCTATAAGTGCTTTCGTCTTGATTCCTTGGATGACGACGTCAATTTCTGGACATTGCAGTGGACGGCCGTCTCCTTGTGCTTCTTCTTCTTCTTCGAAGATATTGTTGCACGTCAAGATATGTTCGGGTTCTAGCCAAGCAAATTTCATTGTATTTATCTCGTTCATGTCCGGTGAGTTATTTTTCCGTTTCGTCATATACGTTGTGGACGCGCCTTGGTGTCCCTGGCTAGTGCGGGGCACCTTAGTGGCCACAACGTTTCTTAGTTTTCCGATGCTGTTGGCTTCGGGCAATGGCTCTCTCTGGTGGACTCCTCCCCTGGATCCGTTTCATGGAGTACAGTCCGTCGCGGAGATCGCCGGTTACCTTGCGTTTCTTCCGTTTGGATAGTGTTCGCTTGATGATAGCCTGATCGGTTGAAATTGTTATGTCGTCCTTCTTGATTGTTCGGTCGAGGACGGTTATTCGGAGTGGATTGTTGGTGGGGTTGTCTTGGTGGAGGATGAGTGTTCCAAGGAGGTGTCGTTGGATGTGTGGTTGCTGCTCCCGAGCTCGTCCTCTCCCTGTCTGATTCTGGTTCGTCCCTATTTTCCCTTTCCAGTTCATGTCGGGACGGATTCTCGTATTTTTGGAGTAGCTCCGTGAACGAGTTTATATCATCTATCTGTTTTCCATGAATAATAAGACTTAATGTCTTGGAAAAGTGATCCGCTAATTTACTGATGATTTTTGCCGCGGGTAGAGGAGGTTCTAAATCTTTTGCCTCACTGAACAGTTTGGCGGCATACTCCACTGCAGATATTTTATGTTTTGCAGGGTCGTATCTTCCGTAATGTAGATTTATTCCTATCTCTTGCTGAACCTCATTGTTCCAATACCGGGCCTTAAATTTCTCCTCAAACTCTTTTATGGAGTGTATGTTTTCCTCCTGGACTTGCCACCAGTCTTGTGCCGTTCCATCGAGGCTAATGCCCACAATGAAACGCAGGTCTTCCCCTTGGGCCTGAGTTGCCCTTAAGTAACTCGACATTTTCTTCAGGTACGTGAGCGGTCGCTCGTTACTCGTCCCTCTAAATGTCGGTGGTCTGATGGAAATCGCGTTTGGCCTAAGAAGACTACTTTGAAAAATCTCTGTAGGCCTATTCTCTGTTTGATTTTGGCTTTCTCTAGGTGGAGGGTCTCTGTGGGTTTCCCGGTGTAAGATTCTCTCCATTTGTTCCCTTAGATCCTGTATAATATTGACTAACTTATGGTGTTTAATTTCTAGGTCCGCGATATCTATCCTTGTATTCGCGAGATCTACCTGCTGTCTTTGCTGAGCTTCTTGGTGCTCTTGTCCTGACTTCTGCATTTCTGCTTGGATCATTTCTAACAAATTCCGCGGTAGTCTCTCCTCGATGATTTTTCTTAATTCATGATTATCGCGTTCTAGATCGCGCACCCTGTGTCTTAGTTCTATCAACGCCTTGGCGTTCGCGTCTGGCTCTACGGGACTCTGCGCGAGGATTTCTGCTAAATCTAACTCGCTTGCTAGATTTACTCCTGTTCCTACGTTTCTCCTAATATTGTTTCTTGGATGTGTCTCCACGGGACTATCCATGATTATATCTTCCGATTCGGCGAATCGTACGACCGGATTTCTTCGATTTTCCTCGGTTTGTTCAAGTGCCGTACTTGCAAACAACGTCTCGGTTTCATCGAGCGGTCGGTGAGTTTGATAACCTGTGTCGTGGGATTCCTGTTCCTTATTCTCGGCCATATCTAAAGTTTTCACTTGTTCTGATAGTTAAGCCTTTTTAATTGCGCCAGCCCCACGTTGGGCGCCAGTTGTAACGTTTTACTATAGTGCAATTTCGTACGCGCCTTATGAGTGTACGAAATGGGATATAGGTAAGTGCTCGGGGCTGGCGTCTTTAAGAATTTGGTCGACACAGGTGGGTAAAGTAAAAATAAAATAACAAAAGTTTATTAAAGTCATTGATAATTGGTACAGAAGTTTAATAATCGGTGTCAATTACTCAGTTGTAATCACTTGTCGGTATTGTAGGAAACAATTTTGTCTAGGAACCAGCCTAAGTTTGTTTTCTATCCCTATCTCTCTCCGACCTGTATGTAAGGTACAGAGGATCTGCCGGTGTTGGTTCAATAGCCCTAGTGGCGCTTTGCCTACCTATGGGATATGGCACTATGTGCGACGCAACTACCAAAGGCGCGGATGATAGATACAAAATAGCGTTAACTAAAGTCTCTGCAGAAGATCACTTTGGTCTCCGCAGAACTTTGACAATGTTTCTACGTGAGGTCTACGCGGAATAGCTCGGGCTAATGTTCCGTAGCCTCTCGACACGATGATTAACAAGGAGTGTTCTGACTAACTCGCGATTATCGTCTTTATCGATTCGGATATATGACTTACTTCTCAGATTTTCGATTAACTAACTTGATTGACTTCACATGTCGTACTTCACGAATGGTAATCCGATATTTATTGGCGAGAATCGCTAATCATCTATCGGATTACCTTGGTACTATCTTCCCGCATTTGTACTTTCGGGAGACGTTCTCCATCTGCCGGCGCGTGTTTATATTCGCCGCGTGTCCCGGTCGTCCCATTGTAACGTCTGCGCTCTCAGTGCAGTCGCACTGAGAGGTTGATCGTTTTGTAACGTTACACTATGGATACGATAAAAATGCTGCGCATGCGCAAATCAGCCCAATTTTACATTATCGCACTAGTGCTTTCTTCTCGCACTAGTGCGATAAAGTAAACTTTGTTCTCGCGCGCTGTCATGAAATGCATTCACTTTGGAAGCCTTCCTGGCTCTTCTTATGACTGCCTCCTCCAACGAAGAGATGTTCCAGTCACTTTGGAGGCACAAAAAGTAGCGTTTTTCATGCATTCGTTACAGAAAATATTATGCGATACTGGTACAATAAAGCGAACATTATACGCAGATCGTGAAGTTTGTCACACTCGCCGCACTCGTAAAACAAACAGCACTCGCCTTCGGCTCGTGCCGTTGTGTTACTCGTGTGCGGCTCGTGCGACCAACTTCACCGCCTGCCTATAAAGTTCACTTTCTCGCACTTGTATCGCAAAGTACTATTTTGGATTTCGGGCAATTTTCTTATTTTTTACGATTATCAGTTGTCTCAGATTACTTATTAAAGTTGTTAAGCAACCGTTGCGCTAGTTTATTATTGTCGAGTACGTCCAACAATCAGGTAAGAACGTCTATTATACTTTTGCACACTATAAACATTTTTGCATTTCATATCTTTTATTTAACTTTTTACTTACTGCTTAAAATTAATATGACCTCAAATGAAAATTATGCGTCGCGTAATTCATTTGACGATACATTTTTACCAAGTCCCTCCAAACGATGCCGAGTGTTATCATTTAATGAGAAAAGTTCCTCGAATAGTTTATCTGACATGATAAGGTCAGCCTCAGTACGTCGCCTTCAAACTGAGTCAGATAGTGAAAATGAAGTTGAAGATGACGATAACAATGAAAATAATATGCAAGAAAAGGAGTGTGATATAAATTAACGTAATCCTTTGGGCAATCAAGTCAAGATCACATTTTTGAAATTACCTGGAATCAATACACGTCACTCTGAGATTTTTAATTATACAGAAACGCATAGTTTTATTTTGTTTTTGTTGCCAATAAAATATTCTAAATTATCGCAAATCAAGCGAACATATATGTATGCTACGCAAATAGTGGCAGAATAGCGAACGCCTCGTCTAGATAAATGGTTTGAACCAAATCCTAATGAAATGAAACGGTTTTTTGGACTAATTATATGGATGTGACTAGTGCGATTACGTAACATTAATTTGTATAACCGAACGATCCTACGTACAGTGATATCAAGAAATCGATTTGAATTACTTCTGCGGTTCGTTAATTTTAGTAATAACGAAGAAAATGAGCCTAAAAATAGATTGTCAAAAATTAATCATATTATCCATACACTAAACAGTACTTTTAAGAAATATTACAATTCAGACGAAATGTTATGCGTGGATGAATCGTTAGTGCCAGTTCGAGGCTGCATAATATTTTGACAATATTTGAAACAAAAACGTCACAGATACTGTAACGTTTCTCGATAATGTAATTTCGTACGCTCCTTATGAGTGTACGAAATGGGAGGTAGGTAAGTGCTCGGGGTTGGCGTCCTTAAGAATTTAGGCGACACAGGTTGATAAGGTAAAATAAAATAACGAAAATTTATTAAATTATCGATAATCGGTACACTAGTTCTGTGACGTGTGTCACTTATAATTGCCTGATATAACGGTCGGTATAGTAGGAAAGGATTGTCAGAGAATCGTCCTATGTTTATTTTCTATTCCTATCTCTCTCTGACCTGTCTGTGAGGCACAGAGGATATGGCTGCGTTGGTCCTGTAGCTCTAGTGGCGTTTTGCCTATCTATTGACTATGGCACTGTGTGCGACTCAACTAATCACGGCGCAGATAATAGATTAGAACAATATGGCGACAACTGAAGTTTCCGAGATAGATCGCAATGTTCTCCTCAGAACTATGACAATTTTTCTCTAGACGTTGGTCAAGGCGAAATTGCGGATGCTAGTGTTCCGTCGCCTTTCGACACAATTATGAACAGTGATTTTATGAAAATAAAATGCTCTATCCCAGAGGGCATAAATCGAGCTTAACTATGTCACGATTTTACGATGCGTTATCCTTACGGATTTAATTCGCGCTGATTTTAATTGTACTCACTTCTCTTTGCTGGTGTAATTCTGGATTTCATGATTTCAATTGATTTGAAATGCAGTATTTGACTAGTTGTAATCCTAGATTGATAAGCGAGAAGCGCTAATTCCCTATCGGATTATTTTTCTATTATTTTACGCGGATTAACTTTCGGGAGACGTTTTTCACCTATCGGTTAGTGTTGACACTAGCCGCGCGTCCTTGTCGTCTATTTGTAACGAGTGCGCTCTCAGTACAGGGATACTAAGAGGTTGATCGTTTTGTCTCGTTACATCCAAAGTTTTTAAATTATGTGCTGGGGCAGAATACAATTATTCCTTTAAAATATACGCGGGAAATGAAGAAAATAAAGATAAAATGTCAGGAAACAAATCTTCTAAGATTGTAATGTCTCTGCAAGAATATATTAGACAAAGGCCATACTATCTGTACAGATAATTGGCATACAAGTGTTGGTCTGGTGGAACAGTTAATCACAATGCACACACATTTAGTGGGTACCCAACAAAAGAATCGGCGAGGAAATCCACAAGAAGTACTGTCTTAAAAATTAAAATGGGGAGAAGTTATTGCTCAAGAAAATAGAAAAGGTATAACAGTCTTAAAATGGAAGGACAAGAGAGATCTATTGAATCTTTCTACGAAATATTCGGTACAAATGATTACTTGCATAAAATATCTTATTCGTATGAAAAAAAAAATAATAATTGTAGAATACAATTTACGGTATAATATATGTATGACTTTATTCTTATTGAATTATATGTATTGTAACCAATACATCCGAGGATATTCGTATCGCGGTAATAATAAGATTCCGCTATCCCGAATAACCTTAAATATCAAGTAATAACAATTCGTAGGCATCGCGACGCTCAATTCTTCCGCACCTCTCAGGCCCCCTGGCCTACCGTTGACGGGTATATAAACGGCGACGTTTCGCGACTCGAGCATTCTATCACCTGAGCTAGCTAGGTTACCTTTAGTAAAGTAAACGAGCAAACCGTCTCTTCTGCCAGATAGAATCAATCTCCGCATTTCAGTTGGGCCGTCACTTTGACACATTTGATCATTGTGCCGTTTCCGCTATACATGCCATTCTAACTTTGTTTAAAGATTTGCACAACTAGCTACTTTGCGAATGAGACTTTTCACCTCGCCAAGATAGCAACGTTGTTTTAGATAGGACCACGTCTACCTGGGATCACGAGTTCCCTTGTGGAAGACTGCTCAATAGTGCGACGCTTATATTTTAACGAGTCAACTCTGTAATCAAATTCCGCTGGTCGGAGGCTGCTTTAAGACACGATTCTATATTTCATTGATACAATCAGAATGAGAGCCAAGATAGAATCACACGAGACTAGAAGTTTACCTACGATTTCCGTTCCCGTCAGACATATCGTATAGGTAAACTGCGTGTAACAACCGTATTGATACAATTGACTGTCCGATTACTAAACTGTTGTATATACCATTTATAATCATTCTTACTTTCCGCTTACGTTTATATCTATTCTTCGCTTACTAACATCCAGCATTCTCTAGGCTGGACCTGCACTAACCCTTCTTGGATTCCGTTGTAGGACAATATATTTTTCTTTTGCAATTTGTAAAACAAAATCTCACTTTCATTTGTTCCGCCTGATATCTTTCCTAAATTCCTAACAGTCGAATCTGGCTCGAACCCGTCTTTTTGGCACGATCCGGAGAACCGTATCGTGCGAGTAAGGTTACAGTATATTTTTTAGAAATATTAGAACAAAAAAAATAATTTCCCTTAAAATATTACCTGATAATATTTTAAGATTATTATTAATAAATGTGATACTAAAAATTACAAGCTAACATAAATTAAAATAGATATTGAAATGATCACGTCACTAATATGATGTAATACCATTTACGAATTCATTCTTATAAGCTTGACTATAATTTATTACTGGTTCATAAAGATTCGCATTCGCTTAATACATGTATTATAAATATGTACCTAGTACTCCGTTACTCGGAGGAATGTTTGTAGGTCGCTGAGAAGAATATGTGGTATCTGTATCTCGTTCTGATCCTCTAATATCACAGGAATACGGTCCATTTGAATTGTCGCCTTTCCTTCCTTTTTTATTTACTTTCAGTGAGTTATGATCGAAATATAGGTATAATTTGTTGGCCCTATCGCCTATATTGTACTGTTAAAGAAAATAACAGAAAACAAGTGCGATAGAATAATAGCTAATTATAAGAAAATTGTGACAAGGAGGATATCGTACCTGTACTGTACTGTTTTGAAATACGTATTGAGCTTTCGCTGGTCAATTGGCGAAAGGGACGACAATTCAAGTAAGACCGGTCTTACTCGAATTTTGCGACTAGGTGGGGATTGAGCTATTCCTAATAAGAAGATGCGAAGTGGGGGCGCATTTACACACAACACACAAAGTGGCACAATCACGCGTTACACGGGAAATCTTTAGTCGACTTATCTGACCGAATGACGGCATATAGTTCACCACTGCCTAAAACTTTAAAATGGTACAGGAAATTATCAGTAGAACTATTATTAAATATATGATTGTAAATGCGATGGCATTATTCAAACAGGTAACTCTTAGAAATATTCCAATTTCCGATTTTAGAATGTAAACAGCAATGTATTATGACGTGATTTTTCGATTCACGATCACAAAACGGCTCCGGCTACTGATTCAGATAATGTTCTCGCCCTCTCCCTTCGAGTCGCCACCCTGCTCAGAAACTACGCTCTGGGGTTGATTCGTATAGTTACGCCAATACTCTCGGAAGATTTCGTTGTTGTTTAGTGGAGGTCGAGGTGCTCGAATCTGCCGTGGGGAGATAGTCTCGACGTACCGAGTTGCCCGGCAGAGGAGAGTACCCGACGGAGACGTCTCCACGGACCGGCAAAAGCCCTAGAGAGATACCGGCGTCCCGCTGGAGATGGGCAAAGGACTATAGAGCGGACGAAAATAGAGTTTTGATAAGGTCAAGGGCAGGGGAGGAACCCCCTCACTCGAGTTAAGGATGTGGTGCCCAGTTGTTTCCCGATGTCCTGGGAAAACGGCCGTGGAGGATCGCCAGAGTTACGTACCGATTCGCTAAGGAATGCTCTCGATTTGGTTTAAAGGGACGACTCGAGGGAAATGGAAGAGTTATCGGCTATAAGGACCTCGACCAATCAGAATTATTAGTTCTCGAATTTGGCTATTGTCAAAGTAGTGTGTCTCAAAACGCCGACCGAGGTGTCACGAGCTGGCTCGCGCTCCCGTGTTATCTGTTGATACTTCTTCTGTGTTTCGATACGGTACAGACAGTTCTCGCTCGTGTAGTTCTCGCGTTGTTCTCTCGATATCCAGGAAATTCTACGGATTTCCTATGAGTGTTCCAGAGGTGTAGTGCTGTGCCCTAGTGCAGTGCCCACCCGAATGTCCTCTAGATATGGTTCTCGGCTTTCACGGCTTAGCTTCACCAGCTCCGGTGAGAACTCCCAGTTTATTAATTGGTGAAGGGATTTCGATTTGATATTTCGGTTCGTTCTGTTACGTTCTCGATTCGTTGCTCTCTGTCTCTCGCACTATGCCTGACGCTTACTCCGACTCTTTCTACCTCAACCTAGCAGCCTGAGCGGCCGTGCATTTCCGTAGTCGTCTGTTCCCGTTCGTGCATTCAGTTGCGTTTGCTGATTTTACGCGACCCTAAAGATCAGCACCTATGGTTGCGTTTCTCAATTTTACGTGTTCCCAAGAATCTAAAGGATCCGTTAAGCTATTGCATTTTCTGCTAAGGTACGTCAGAGCTCTCATTTTGACGGAGTTGAACCTGTTCCACCCCAACTCTGAGGTACCGGCTTGTCAATTTCCCATAACGAAAGAACTGGCTGGCACCCACATGGCTTGCGAATGCATGAGCTAAGGGTGGACGGTCAAAGGTAACGCAGGTTAGCTCTCAGATTTTTCGCTATCGGTGTCGAGTTAAGAAAATACGTTACAGTATACATATACTCAACGAAATGTCGTGATAATGAAACTTAAGTTGGCATTTCTCCACGCTTGCCGAGAAAACAGCGTTATGAATTAAAAAAATGCCGGGAAAAGCTAGGACTGTGCGACGATTAAGCAACGTATGTCATGATAAAAATTCAAAGAAACTAGATAGGACAACCGCAAAAAATTGTGCTAAAAAAGTCATGACATATTGTGAAGACTGTAATGGTTTACCTTTTCTTTGTTTGGAGTGTTTTAATATAACACATTGCAATGTGCGCACCTAATATATGTATATTTTATGTATTGTAACGCATTTCCTGCCTACGTTCTATCTCCCTGACCCCAACGTGGCATTCCGCGGATCCCTTGGGCGCCAGGTGCATCCTTACACCAGCCCGACTCATCGGGCCTTTAATTTTTAATCCGCGGCGCATCACTTCCGGGAGTCTTCTCGACCGGATCTTCCCGCTAGCTCCTATTGCACCATGGTAGAGGGGAACGTGAGGGCGGCGAGATCTACAGGAATCAGCCGGCTTCTTTGGTAATAACTGACACGGTGGCATTTAACTCCAACAACGGCCTTTTATTTTGCCTAGGTAAACGAGTACAGTCGGGTGATGTATACGAGCGCGGCTCTATACAATTCTAATCCAAACGCGGTCGCGGAGGTCATCTTTGTTGACGGTGGACGGTTCAAATCTGCAACCGCCAGGACGCGTGGTGAGGCCCGCAGCCCCCCCACTCCTCGTGCCACGATGCACCGGCGGATGCGCTTCATCCCCGGCTGCATGGCTTCGGGGCGGTCGCCTAAAACTGCACTTACCGGATCTTCCGGCGAACCGTACCTCACTTCCTCGTCACTCGGGTAGTGGTGGCTGGCAATTTTCCTTCCCGGCTCCTATTCCTTTCCATCCGACTTGGTCCACACCACAGTCTGCTCCGAATCGCCGTCCCGGAAAAAGCCATGTTGTCCAACAGGTCCTGTAATCTCACACACTTCCACCACACTTAAACCAGAAAAATCGCGATATCTTATCCGCCGATTTTCGGTATTCCCGTTCCGCGGTTCACAACGAAGTGGCCCCCTTTTGGCCCCCCGGCCCGAGGATTCCCGAGGAATCCCGAGTTCACCCGAACTCGTGCGCTTACGCTCGCCTCGGTCCGCTCTTCGCTTTTCGGCGCTCACCGCCCGCCAGTCTCCAGGCGGCGCCGATCTTCTCCGAGTCCGCCCGAAGTTCGGGCTCGGCGGTGCCGGTTTCTCTTCCCGGCTTCCCCTTGCCACGAACCTTCGTCGTCATAGGCATTCTCTAGGCGGCTATCGTCGGCGACACGGCTCTCCGTGCCCCTATGCTTTCATGTAACTGGCCGTCCCACGGACGCCACGTTACAACTCCCCCCCCCTTATCCGGGACGTATCTTTCACTAGGGGAAGATGCGTTCCGCCCTATTGCACCAATCTTGCGTGGCGGCTTTCCTCTGATGCCGCTTCCCGCAGTGGCTTGCTTGACGTCTCGGCTTCCCTTAGGTGCCGCTTAGTCTCTTACGGCGTTCGTGGGCCCGGCAAGGTCTTCGCACCGAGCCGGACTTTGTTGCCCGCCTTCTCTCTAGCCGGCCAGGGGTCGGCCGGAATACGCACGGTCTTACGGCCCCCGGACTTGCTCACTAATTTTCCAGACGTCCGGAACCCTTCTCGGTCGGCCGTCCTCTTGCACCGCACGCCTTGGTGGGAAGGTCCTGTCAGCCAACGGTCACTGCCGTCCGCGGTTCTTCCACCGTTCGTCGGCCTATCAGCCCTGCCGGTTGCTCTTGTTGCACCCCTCGTGCTTGGCACACCGTGCAGGCTCGTATCCCATACGCCATGTCAGACTCCTTTCCGGCGCACTGTCTCGTAATCATACCGTGAGATCTTCAGTGCCCGATGCGTCAACCTGCCCTTCGGGTCCTTCAGGTTGTGGAGCCCTCTTCAACGGTGGTGGTAGGTGATTGCGGTGAAACGGTCTCTCACTACATGTGCCCGCACATTCCCGGTCACCCCCGCCACTGTCGATCCTTCTGTTCGGCTACCGTGTACTCTTCTCAGCGTCCGCTACTGTCCGTCTGGCGTCGGCAATCACTTGCCCGCCATCGGTGGACGCCTGTTCCACGGCTCCGAGTCCTCCCGCGCTCGCGTTCGTCTTTCATACGAACGGGCGGGTAAAATCTGGATGCGCGAGCGTCGGCGGAGTCCTCAGGACCTCTTCCATGGCTTCCAACGCCTGGGCCTGCTCCTTTTCCCAGCTCCCTTGTCGGCTCTGTTCAACCATGCCGTGAGCGGTGCCGACCTCTCCGCGAATCCGTCTCTGAAGCGGCGGTACCATGAGACCATCCCTAAGAACCTGCGCAGCTATTTCAAATTTCTTGGCGCTGGTATCCTGGAATAGACGCCTTCTTCTCCGGATTCGTTTCCTGGCTCTCCCTATTCCCCCGGAACCCTAACTCGCCCCTGTGATCAGCCAAACTCGCATTTCTTAGGGTTAATGGCCAAACCTGCCTTCTTAACTCTCTTCAGAATTTCCTCCAGGGTGTCCTCACTACGGGACCATCCCCCCCACTTGACGCCCTCTTCCTTCCCCGAGGCCGATACACCGCCGCCCTCGGAGAGGTGGTACGCCTGATCCGCGTAGTTCATTCTACGTTCCAAATTCTTTCTTTTTCCCGAGCAGTCCCGCCTTTCCCTGTCCTCGTGCTTCCTTGATACTAGCCGGGGCACTATCCCATCGGCTCCTCCATTGCACGTCAATCTGGTGGACGCTCACGTCTGTCAATCCTAGGGCGGGCCCGCCAGGGGAGAGCGCCCTATCGAGCATACCCTTCAGTCTGGCTCCTTGCTCAGCTGTCAGCTCCGATAGGCCTGCACACTCCTCCCCTCCGGACTCCCCGCCGTCCTGTTCCTCCGCCGAGGCCGGTACACCGCAGCCCTCGGCGAGGCGGTACGTATGGTCTGCGGAGTTGAGTCTTGCTCCAAACTCCCTCAGAATCCATCCCCAGGATACATTCGTGCCCCGTCCCGTGACTAGCCGGACTTCTACTCTCCCGGCCACTCCATCGAAGGTGGCGGCATCTTCAGCCTGCTCAACCTTTGGAGGGACTCTCCGTTGGCCCCGATTACCTCCCTGCCCATCGGCCTTCGGGAAGGCTCGTGCCCTAATCCTTCGCCGGATTCTGCCTCGACAGGCTCTCCTGTCCGGCTCGTGTCGTTTCTTCCTGAGGTGAGGGGGCGTCCGGCCCTTGGCGGTCGCCCTCCGTCGGCGCGTGACACCGGGTCCTCCCCTGTGTCCTGCCGCCCGGGTCACCTATGTTGGTCCGCGACGTCTTCGTCGGAGTTTGCTTCCGGTACGCGTCGCTGTGAGAGATCCTCTCTCCCGTCCGCGGCCAAGGGCCCGTCCGGCCTCCTGCCGGCCGTCCCTGCACCAGCCCTCTGGTGTCGGTGTTCAACTTCAGAACGGAACTCTCGCCCTCCCCCCACTGGAATACGCGCGCTGTCCCAGCGGGGAGATAGCACTGGTCCCCAAGCGGGTGATTCCCTCTTCTATCTAGGGTACCCGCGCCTCGGATGAATTCGGCATAACGTAACGCTGTTTATGCCCTTTGGCTCTGCCGGACCGCTCGACCGGACCTCGTTTCTCGTCCCTAACGTCTTCGATCCGGCTGGCCTTCCCTCCGGCTGCTTGTTCCCGCAACCGGGCCCTCCCGAATTACCTGCGACTCATGCGCCTACGGGGTAACGTTGCCCTCTGGCCTCCCCGAAATCCTCATTTCCACGGGGAGATTTTCTACTCTAATCATGCCACTCTCGAGATCGCTCGATTACCATGGTGGCTCGTGATCGGTAAACAGCAACGATCAGCTGTTCTGACTTCGTTCGAGAACCTTGACCTACTACGCTCTTTAATCTAGTCGGCAGTTTGTTGTGTCTCTTACACGTCTTGACAACAGCCGATTTACCGCGCACCCGACTCGTTTACCTAGCCCACCGTGTCCTCTAGCTCAACAGCAATCAACAATCAAAACATGGCCGGCTGGTATATCTTTCTCGCGTGGCCCCACGTTGGGCGCCATTTTGTAACGCATTTCCTGCCTACGTTCTATCTCCCTGACCCCAACGTGGCATTCCGCGGATCCCTTGGGCGCCAGGTGCATCCTTACACCAGCCCGACTCATCGGGCCTTTAATTTTTAATCCGCGGCGCATCACTTCCGGGAGTCTTCTCGACCGGATCTTCCCGCTAGCTCCTATTGCACCATGGTAGAGGGGAACGTGAGGGCGGCGAGATCTACAGGAATCAGCCGGCTTCTTTGGTAATAACTGACACGGTGGCATTTAACTCCAACAACGGCCTTTTATTTTGCCTAGGTAAACGAGTACAGTCGGGTGATGTATACGAGCGCGGCTCTATACAATTCTAATCCAAACGCGGTCGCGGAGGTCATCTTTGTTGACGGTGGACGGTTCAAATCTGCAACCGCCAGGACGCGTGGTGAGGCCCGCAGCCCCCCCACTCCTCGTGCCACGATGCACCGGCGGATGCGCTTCATCCCCGGCTGCATGGCTTCGGGGCGGTCGCCTAAAACTGCACTTACCGGATCTTCCGGCGAACCGTACCTCACTTCCTCGTCACTCGGGTAGTGGTGGCTGGCAATTTTCCTTCCCGGCTCCTATTCCTTTCCATCCGACTTGGTCCACACCACAGTCTGCTCCGAATCGCCGTCCCGGAAAAAGCCATGTTGTCCAACAGGTCCTGTAATCTCACACACTTCCACCACACTTAAACCAGAAAAATCGCGATATCTTATCCGCCGATTTTCGGTATTCCCGTTCCGCGGTTCACAACGAAGTGGCCCCCTTTTGGCCCCCCGGCCCGAGGATTCCCGAGGAATCCCGAGTTCACCCGAACTCGTGCGCTTACGCTCGCCTCGGTCCGCTCTTCGCTTTTCGGCGCTCACCGCCCGCCAGTCTCCAGGCGGCGCCGATCTTCTCCGAGTCCGCCCGAAGTTCGGGCTCGGCGGTGCCGGTTTCTCTTCCCGGCTTCCCCTTGCCACGAACCTTCGTCGTCATAGGCATTCTCTAGGCGGCTTTCGTCGGCGACACGGCTCTCCGTGCCCCTATGCTTTCATGTAACTGGCCGTCCCACGGACGCCACGTTACAGTATAAACAAAACTATTTTTATATGTTCTATAATGCAATAATTTCTTCGCACTATTGTAGAGTAACGGTGGTTGTGTTGAAAAATTTATAAGTATTAACGTTTACTGCCAAATTGAGTGCCAGTCATTGATAACCTCCATGGCATTCAACGTGTTAATTACCTTATTTATTTATAAATTTATTCTTAATAAACCGATTCATAAGTTATAGCATAAAAATTTCAGAAGAAAACAAATGATGGTACAGTGAACGGAGCACCGCACACGTTGTACCGGAACTGCGCGTGGTGCCTCCGCGCTGTGTGATTGGCCCACTTCATTTGTTCATAATTTGGTAAATAGCCATCGAAGAGAAAAATGAAAGAGGAACTTTTGTTTTGAAATGTTCTCCATTTTCCACCCTTAAAAACTCCAACGGATGTTATGGAACACCTTGTGTATGAAATATTAACAAAGGAATATTATACACGGAAAGTAGTACCCACGTCCATATCTATACATTGCAATTACTACACCTTCAATGCATATGTAAAAATAAAAATTTTAACAATTACTTTACAAAAAGAAGTAATATCTCGAAAAGGGATTCCCTTTCGTAAAAGAAGCTTCAGTCAATTAATGCACCATTCAACTGAATACGAGGTTTCGGCCATTTAGGATAAGTAGTTACAGGCCACTATGGGGAGACACAACAAACCCCCCACCACTGTCCCCTATGAGTCATGGAGCGCGCAGCGCTGTGTCCCCCGCACCGCACTACGGCGCCACCCCCTCGCCCATGTGGGCTGCTCTCCCCACCGCCACCCTACGCGACTCCCCCCACCACACTGCCCCGGTCCTAAGGCCCGAAACTCAGTAGTAGCGGCGTTGCATGCCCCCCAGGGGCCTATCGCGGTCGGTAATGACGCATTGACCGCCGGTCGGTAACTTTTTTAATTACCCTAAGGAGGTGGCTTGGTAAAGTAGAATACGGCTCTTTTTTTTGTAAGAAATACCTTATGTTATATAAGTATCGTACGCATTGGCGATACTTTTTCGATACCTTTAGCTATAGATGGGTGGATATCCAACCCTCTAATATTTTGTTCGGGGTAAAACCTCTACATACCACGTAACTGTTGGAATGATGGTACCCTTCTTTTGGATCATCTAGCGAACGATGCGCCAAATACATCAGGCGTGGGGGTACCATTGGCTTAGCAATGTAAACTGCTACATGTATCTTTTATTTGCAACTATGCAAAAAAAATAAGGGCCATGGTGGGGTAAAAGATGGTTACCTGTGAACCATCTTCGCAGCATCTTGTCAGTACTGTGTCAATGAGCAAGAGGTGCGGGTACAAAAAAAAAAAATAAGTGAATAAGTGAAAGTGAATACTGTGAAGTTAAAAAAAGAGAAAGTGGTATGTATAACAGCGTTAAGCTAGTACACGTTTCTATTTGATTTTAAAAATGTATCGTATATTTCCTATCGTTTACCCTTATTTCTAGACGCTGTACAGCAGGCCAGCCGGGACGGTAGCCAGCCATCACCACACCTACCAGTCAACTATTACTGCAATTGGAACGGTAAGTGTAATAAGACTATACGTTTTTTTTTTTTTTTTTTATTTGCTTTAAACAAATACACGTTTTACTTGATTTTTTAAAAATGTATCATACATTTCTCACCTTTCACCCTTATTTCTAGACGACTAGTCAAGGAGAGAATGCCAGTAATAAGGAAGGCGGACGTGGAAGGAATCATGGATGGACCCACAGAGGTTATCTTGGCACAGTTTTACACACCAAGCAACTTCCACATTAGGCTACGAAGAAATTCCGGGAGAATGGAGGAAATTAGGCAAAAGATCACGCAGGAAAGAAAACGAAGAATGAATCCGCGAACAATCAGGATCGGTGAAGGGTGCCTGATCCGAGAAGAAAACATGTGGTTCCGAGCAACCATACAAGTGGCCGAGGACAACCTGGTGACCGTAAAACTGGTAGACTTTGGTGACTATATCAGAATCCCGCGAAAGGAGATATTTCATATCTCAGAAGAACTTGCCGACATACCAGAAATGACCATCCCTGTGGGGTTAGACAGAATACGCCCGCCCAAGGGTGCAAGGTGGTCACGTGAGACATGCACATGGTTGTGGGATCTTCTGCAAAAACGGGCCTACTTTTTCGCCAGTTCGATGCGAAGGGACGCACAGAATGCTGCATGCTGGATAAATGCCCGTATCGCACCACAAGGAATGCCGTTAGGCCATTTTATGGTAAACAAAAAAATGGCCAGATTCGGATATCCAGATATGGATGAGCTAGATCAGGACGACGTCTTCCTGGGAACCGACAGTGAGCCCGAAGGAGAGGCAACGGATGAGGAAGACGACGGATACGCCTCGACGCAGGAGGAAAGAAGAATAAGAGAAGTGTGATAGAAAAACGAACAATTACTTTTTTTTGTCTTACTTACTTACTAAATAATTGATTAGATATATATACGCACATTATGACTGTTATTCCTTTTTATTATTATATTTTAATTATTTATACATATATATTTATCACTTTTTTTTTGCTTACATATATATATATATATACACACATTATTACTATTATATTAAATACACATATTGCGCCTTATTATTACTGTTTCTATAACATAAATACAATAAATACAAGTAACACATAAAAAAAAGGGAAGCATTAACACATGTATCCGTATTTACACCGTGAATACTGTATCCTACCACCGCCACCGCCACCATAGACCTTATTATCGTGTGCATACTGGCGATCAGCCAAACGCTTCTTTCGTACAAAAGCGTCGTAGTACTCTCGGGCAATTCTATCGTTTTTCCGCAAATCAGCACTAAACACATTCTGGAAGGCATGCATTCCGAAGCCGGAGGAGAGGTAGTGTAGAAACATCATACAGAATTGGCCGCACACCGTTGACGTCTCGCTCTGAAGCTGCTGGGTGTTCCATCGGAAGGATCGACAGTTCCGTCGGAGTCTCGATGCGTGGTGATGATTCAGCGGTGGTAATCCGTAGCTGTCAAAGTAGTAGCCGTCTCCGTCAGCGTCCACGTACATGGCAACCCAATGTGCTCCTGGCTTCGTATGGTCGTCCGTGTTGGCGATAATCGCAGCGGGTTTCGACCAGCTTCGGGGTATTCTATCAGCTGCGTAGACACCCGTCGTATGCTCCGATATACCGCGAAGGCCAAGGTAAAGGTCTAGCGTGTTCATATATGCGGTCCGTTATTTCGAAGCCAGAATTCAAGACGCAATGCGTTGTTCAGAGCGCAGGTGAATGATCCCCGGCTCTCCTTACACGCGTGAACGATACACTCGTAGTGGTCACGATTCGGTGGGAAGTCCTCGTATGGTGAGTTATCGGGAGTTTCATCCAAATTTATAACCTCCCTTGCCATAACGGTCTGCAGAAAAAGTACGCTCTCCGGGCCTCGCGTGTATATGCTCCGCGAAATACCGGCAATATTTCGGAGATTATTGTATAGTTGTTTGTACGTTACACCACCGTCGAACCACTCTAGACCGTGTCGATAGCGGGTCATGGTGTTGTTCTCGCTTCTGACCGCCGGTGGTAATTCGTTGAAATCGCAGGGCGGTGAAACGATCCAGTGGCCTATGTATTTTCTTTCCACAGCCACGACGCCGATCTCCTTCGGCGCCAGACGTCCCTCGGAGTCTTTGAAGTACTCAATCTCAATCACGAAATCCATCGCTGCGGTGCTAACTCGAAGGCGTTCAACGAGAAACTAACGGCGATGCTGACGATCACAGGCGATACCGAGTGCACAAAAGACGATGACGCATACCCAAAATTGCTGACCTATGTATTTTCTTCGATTGTTTATCCGCCGTAATCTACGACGATTTGCCGCGAGGCGTCGATCTCCAGAACGTTGTCGTACTCAGCGTAAACGATACAGTTCACGGTGGTGGCCAGCGGTTCGTCGAAGCGCACCTCAATTCGTACACTACCGTGCTTGATCAGGTTCCAGTGGGTGTTGCTATTTGCCGAGAGATCAGGTGTGAGATCGAAAACGAACAGGCAGTAGCCGTCTGCGTAAGCGTTCCTAGATATCGCATTACCCTCGTTGAGGAAGTGTATACCCGTACCACTAAAGAGGGTATGATACGCGTCCACGTAAAGGCCGGCTTTGCCGAAATCTGTCTGCAATGCTTTCGAGGGTACTTGAACACCGTCGACGTACAGCGATAGGAAATTAATACGATAGTTTTTAAAATTGAACGGGTTGAGTTGATAGTTGCCATTGAATGCCTTGTTATCGACGAAGCCTATTATAATACGCTTAGGTAATTGGCCGAGAATCACATTGTCCATAGTGCCACCGTGCAAACCAGCATGCATCGTCAGCGCCTTGACCTCTACACGCGTAAGCGGATACTTTGCAGTTGTCTTTGATAGCATTTTAGAATGCGCGATTAGAATACCGGGACTTATTTTGGCGCGTCTAACGAGGAGCGTGGCCTCCGTTATATGTAAAGAACACTCGCTTTTTGGATCCATGAGGGAGAAACCGTCTCTCGTGCGTACGAGGCGTAAACGGAGCTCAACACCATTTAATAAAAATTTTTCCTGGTTAAACACATCACAGTGTAAATGACCGATCAGATCGACCGTCTTGTCTTTACCGACGAACGCCTGCCTATTCACGAGACCCATATTCTTGCCCGCTGTATCATCCATATGACCGGGCGTGTCGTCGTACCAGAGCACGCTCGAGAGGTGGGACCCCTTGGCGGCTGGCCCATAATTTAATAGTGTCTCTATGTAGGCCCTGTAAGCGTACGCGTTATTAGGCGGTGATACGAGTTTCTGATTAAGAAACACGTCCACCTGATTAAACAGCGAGTGTAGCAGATTGTTAACAGGAGCTGCTTTGCTCAGAGCGTCAGGGGCTAACGCATCCTTGGATCGTAGCTGCACGCGTAAACTCAGCATGGTGTGTGCTAGATCGAGGTACTCGTCGCCGTTACCCGGCACGACAAATTCAATGGGCGAGTCATCGGTCAGCGATGAGATGGGCTTGTAGTGTACCCACTGCGCGCTCTCTATAGTGGTCTGTGTTGGTGGCAGTGTAAAGAGCTCGAGCTCCGATTTCATACACTCGCAGGAGTGTGCGTGTAGAAAGGCCATGATAGAGGTAGCGTTTAGGAGAAGATATCCAGCACACTCCGCTTTACTTTCTTACTAGCGATCCTACGACGATTTTTGGGTTTCTTGGTTTTTGACTTTATTTTTTTTACTACTTTTTTTCGACGCGGAGTAGTCTTCTTCCCCGTACGTCTCTTACGCTTGTTAACAGTTCTTGAGGCGATGCTCCTTCCAGCGACGCCGATGATAGAGTGGGCACCGCGTGATCGTTTTACAGCTTTATAGCCCGATCCTTTCATGAGCTCGTCAATTTTCGCCTCCGCCTTACGTTTAAGATTCATACCCGATTCGGTGGCCCTGGTGCGAAACGCCTGTTTCAGCGGAGCGCCGCGCTCGCTGACGTCCGTCAAGATATTCATGCCCGCGCGCACCGCCTCCTTACCGACGGCCCGGGCTCCTCTCGATAGCAAAGGTAACACACGCCGAAACAGACCACCGAGAAAGCTACCAATACCATGTCCTCGTTGATAAGGTGACCCCGCAAATACCCGAAATTTCGTGGAATGTCCCCCACCGATCTGCGACTCGTAGTAGTCGGTGTAATGAGCCATCAGTCTAGCCGTTTAAAGTGTAGTGTTACGGAGAGCGTCCCTGATTCGAATGGTATAGGTTCGCCTAGTTGATCTCTTATATCGATGTCGATCGTTTGAAAAGTCGTGCGGAGCAGCGGTATATACTTTAACGGTGAAAACGAGAGTACTTTCATGGCGGCGTACGCGTATTTGTTATCCGTTTGCACGGGAACCACACGAAGCAAGGGTGTTTGGACGTCTCCGGTGATATACGGCTCGCAGACATCGGTGTAAACAAAAAGCATCTTAGGTAGGGCGTTGATCAGGCTAATCGGCTGATCGGCCATCACAACAGGCTGTGCTTTCGATACCACGACCGATTCGGGAAAACCTAGGATGCGCGCCAGAGAGCGGCAGAGTCTCAGTTCGTGTGGGTCGTCTAGATCGTTATCGTTAGAGACGAGCGATACGCTAGCGTAACCGCCTCTACAGAGCTCTAATTGCAGACGGCCCTTCATAGCACTGGTAGCGTTTATTTCGTCAACGAGTGTCTTTACGTCGTCATAAACACCGTGCGCCACGTTAGAACCCGTCATCATAAGACCCACTATCGGTTCTTTGTGGTTCTTCCGCGGTTTGGTGCGTGTGGTGACAATGCCCACGTGCTCCCAGTCTTTTAGCGCTGCGGGTACGTGAAGAAAGGTCATAGGGATCTGTATTTCGACCAGAGCAACAGCCCATGCCCCGTGTAAATCGATCTGATGAGGTAGATGCGTGGTAAAACTGGTAGTTTTATTTTCGGGATAGTACGACATACTGCTGTTACTGGGCAGAACGAGATAAAATTGGTCCTTCATTGTTCTTTAAGCGGGCAGCCGGTATCCACGAATTAAATTTCTCGGGGTAACCGACCCAGCTGACCAGTACTTTTCGGGCTTTCCCACGACCGCTTCGTTTTATCACACGATCGACGAGAAACGTGTCCTTTGCGAGGTCCTTGCGGACTCGAACGAGCTCCTCCTCGTAAAAAATACCGTCAATCTCCTCGCCGGCTAGATCTTCTAAGATGTAGACGGGTGGTTCTCTCGTTGTACCTAGGCGTACAATTTTAAAAATCTCTCGAGTCCAACCCCCCTCGTAACCTTTCGCAAAAGGGTTCCTAGCGCTACTGATGCGTACCAGGTCGCCGACACCGTATTTAGGGATACGCGGGCTCGCTGTGGCGTATCGCATGGATAGGTTCATACGGGCCGTAGCGGCATTATACATGGTTACGTCGACTGGACGCATTCTTATCGCAGAGTGACGTGTCCTATTGTACGATTCCACGAGGCTCTGAAGAATATCTATGTACCGCCGCGTGTTTCTATGTGTAAAGTAACGCCACATACGCTCCTTCAGAGTACGGTTGTAGCGTTCGACGACAGCTGCCTTTACGTCGGGGCTGCGTGCTACGCGGAATCCTATGCCGAGCTCCTCGAGCAGACGCTGCAGTACGCCATTGGTAAACTCTTTACCTTTGTCTGTCTGTAGGTATACGGGTATCCTATTCTTACTACATGCCAAAATCCTCCGGAATGCCGCTGCTACCGTTGCACCGGACTTATCGCGTAAAGGCTCGACCCAGACGTATTTGCTGAGTACATCAATTATTACAAGAATATACGTGTAACCATCGTTGTACTCCTTCAAGGAACGAAGGTCCACAAGATCGGCCTCCCAAACATCGTCGATATTGCTGACGGCGTAAGAGCGGCGCTGAAACGTACGACGTACGGGCTTATGCAGCGTATACGCGTCCTGCGCCTCTAACCAATGTACGACGGAATCTCGCTTTACCCTGCCCTTAACCGATCGCTCGAGGTTACCGATACCGGCGTACGAAGACGGCTCTGCTGGTGTGTAATAAAGACGCCTCAGAATCCTGTCATCACCCGCCTTCTTCTTCTGTTTCACGGCAGCCTTAACCATTCTAATCTTTTCTTTTTCTCGGTATCGTTGGCTGTACTAGCCGACACGGATCGTGTATGTCTTTTCCCCACGACCTCTTCTGCTTCCCCGGAGTCTCTAAACACTTCCTGAAACGCCTCGCCAAATTCCTCCTCCGTGGACGAGCTCTGAGTCGTGTCGATTGGGCGCGGTACGATTGTTACACGACGCCGTGGCTGATTACTGAGAGGCGTCGTGTTGCTCCCCTCCTTCCATAGACGCTGATTGCCAATAAATTCGCGCGGTATACCAGCAGTACGGAGGAACCGCGCAAACTGCCGACTCCCTGCCGGTCTCGCCGTTTTTCTGTCACGCATAGCGTCATTGATTAAATCAACGATGTTGGCGTCCTGCACGACGGTTCCACCGATACGCGTAACGCCCTGTTTACTCCACGAAATGTGTGGTGAGCCAGTGCCACGCAACCGGCCTAGTAAGAGCCGCGCCTTAGTCCTGTACTTTTGGGGTACACTGGCAATGATGTCGTCGTCGTCAGCATCGGTGCTCTGGTTCCGGGCGTTATCCTCCGCAGAATTGTTATTTTTTTTCTTGTTATCGCTATCGGCGCGCCTATCCTCGTCGACGTTATTTCGCAGGTCCTCGATAAAGTGTAGATAACGCTGCAGCACCTGATTGTACATCTTCCACTTTTCGCGCTCGTCGATGAAATTCGGCGAGTGTAGGATCTCCTTCATCGACGCGTCTAATCTGCTTAAGGGGGTCCCCGGGGTTTGCACGGTGTTAACGGTGTCAATACCCTCCTGACTGTGCTGATGCGTATGAGGCGCTGCACGGTGGTACTGCTGGTGCACGGTATTCACGCTCTCATGAGGAATGAGAACCATCTTTTTTGCATGCTCCATCTTGGCGTATATCCTATCCGCTTCCCCCTATGAGTTTTGATATGACGGTGCCCAGTATGGGTGCTAGCAGAAGAGGCAGAAAACCGCCGCTCTGAACGATAAGGCGTTTTCTAGTTTTGACTGCTGAACCCGGTCGGGATAAACGTCTCAGTAGCGGTGCGTGTTTCCGTAAGCGACGTTTCTGAGTCGGCTTGAGAGGTACGTTACCGCGAAGGATGTTCAGAGCGCATTCGCATATACAGTTGACGAGTCGTGAGTCGGCCACTCGTAACAAGGCGCTACGTTGTTTGCTGTCCAGGTGGCAAATAGCCTTCAACACTGCGGCGTGTTTGCGCCCTATAGAGCAGCGTGCGCTGGATACCATTACAACCGAATGACTGGTACGTCTCGATCGCTGTACCCACCCTTTATACCCTTTCGCGGTACGTACACGTAGTGGAACGGGTCCGAAGGAAACACGCACGTGCGAAAGCGGCAGTTATCGGGGGTCGACTGCTTCAAATCGAGTAGTAAATAACCGTGCGGTTCGGCGGTGGCATCGCGGTAGACTTCCTGCACGAAGCGTGGATTTTCGGGATACACCTGTCTCGCCAGATGTTGTATCTGCGCTCTGTCGCGCGGATTTTTAAACACAACGATGTAGTTGGCGTTCAACGAGATATCGCGCTGCCCGGGCCCCTGATGAAAGAGATTCTGCGTAATGAAGATAACGCTGATGTTCTTATGATGGCTGCCTTTGGTAAAAAGGTCGACCACCGTGTTATTGGACGATTCCCTCATGAGATCGTCGATAATGACGAGTTTCGGGCGTGGATCGTTGCCGTAATCGGTGTTTTGCGGCAGTCCCTCGTGAAACTCTATAGTGCTCCCGTACTCCCTGTACCCCTCCTGCCACTCTGCATAGTGAAAGAGAACGCGCGCGAATCGCACGTCGCTCATGTCCTCGATGAACCGTAGGAATTTCTTTACGAAAAACGTCTTCCCGCACCCTGTTGGCCCACAGACCATTGACGTCCAGGGGTGCTTCCACCGCGTGTCCATTATGTCAAATGAGACTATTTGGCGGTGTCCTTGACGAATATACTGTTAAAGAGTCTGCTAGATTTTACACGCTCCCCCTTCCATCGCGGGGTCCGGCCGCGGCGGGCGCGCGACACGCGTGAGGCTCGTGACGTCGCGCGCGCTTGCTAGCTCTTATCGGTGACGTTGCTAGCCCCTCGTCCGGGTGAGCTCATCGTGCACCTGTGAGCTAATAGTCGGCATGTATGTGTGTCAGCCGCATAGCTAGCCACAGTGCACGGCTAGCATGTCCGGAGAGTCGCTGAAAAATAAATAACATGGTCGGGTTGGTGGAGTCTTCGGGAATAGCTCGATACAGAGATTTTTTTTTTTTTTTTTCAAATAAATATGTTTTTATTATTATTGTACAGGCGATGTATATACATTTATACAGGTTTTGTTTGTAATATTAATTACATAAATCCGTAGGGCAAAGAGCCGAAACGACCGTCGCGTCGCCGCTTTTGAAGCTCTGTCGGTTTACACGTTTTTGATTCCATACGCGTCACTACGTCGTGAAACGGCGTACGACGTATCGCGTCATAGTGTAAAACGACAGGCTCGCTGGTCTCTCCCGTTACATAGGAGCGTATCCAGTTGTAATTAATGGCCAGACTCGTCGCGTAGTCGATCGTGATACCTTTGACCTTACAGACCTCAGCGTAAGAACCGTCTGGCTTACGCACTCGGTACGCATAAAATTTCGGGCCTCCCGAGACAAAAGACGTGATATAGCTACCAACACCGTACGACTCCAGTTCGTCCGTTAAATCGCCCAAAAGACTGCCGAGCGGCGGCTCGTAAGCGTTATCGACGTAGCGGCCACCCGATACGTATATACACGAGTCGGTGTCGTAATATAGTACACGTCGATTTAATTTCTCGAGATAGTCATATAACTTAAGGCGAGCTTGAGCCGTGGTGTACGCAGCTATAACGACGTTTGTGTACGCCGTGGGTATCAGCGATTCGTTTGTACTACGCGTACTGACGTAGAGCATCTCATCATCTACGGGCAGAATACCTGTAATCTCTACCTCCGGACACGTAAGCAAACTCACGAGTTTCTGACGACTGGTCACGATTTCCGTCTTTGGCAGATTTTCACGTTGCCCAAACTTGCCCCAAAACGAATTCAAACATAATTTTGCGACTGACCGCAGACCGGGATTTGATTTTATATTATCAGGGTCCAGACGAATACCCTCGACCCGATCGTACTCCTCTATATACCGTTTTTTGGCCTCGTCGTCGTCGCCACACTCGCGCGGCCAGCCGCTAGCTTCCTGCTTGATCTTTAGGAACGTGTTTATGTAATCGGCAAAGTGGCCACCCGTCCGTGTCGCAGGATCGTACTGGGTAATCTCATACTGCCATATTTCGTGTATTGTCGTTATTTGATACCCTTTACGTACAGCGCGTCTGACCTCGTCCACAACCCATGTCCCTTCGAATACTCTATCCGCGGGATTCTCGTGAGGGCACGAACCCTGCAGCGTTGACTCTGCACAGGAACGACACAGTGCGAAAAGCAATTTACCGTGCATACGCACCGGTAACACGGGATGATACAGATCTCGCGGCGGTAACACCACACACTTAATCAAGCCCTCCACGTTATCGATGTTGTTGCGATCACCCGTTAGTTCGCGACAGTCGTCGCCCACGTACACTGTAGGGTGACCTACAGGGAATTTCCCCGTTTTCGAAATGAAGGGGTAGAGCGAGCACACATCTACATAATGTATCCTCTCAGACCCCTCGACTTCGTAAAAACTGACGGTATTCCCTGTACGGCCACCGAAGAAAGCATCGCGGGGTTCGAGCGGTGCCTGCGATACCAGCGGGTTCTCATTTAGCGATCTGTATAAATCGGCCTGTTCAGGATCGTTTATCCAACGGTCGAATTCGCACTCCCAAATTTCCGTCAGCTCGTAACCTAAATACCGAATCTTATCGTTCGTAGCCTGCGTTCTCTCGAAGCGCGCGTCCATGGATCCACCCGTGTGTAGACGACTATCTCTGTTTATACGATAGCATTTTGGGCAACCGTGCCAGAAACAACCCTGAAACTGGAATACGTGTCGCGAACCTGTGGTGGTGTCCAGGTAGTAACCGTCGACGGGTGTACCATCCGGTAGACGATACTCCCGAGTGCGCCCCGCGTGAACTATGGCACAACCCAAACGATGCTCCAGCGAAAGAAGCCATAAGACAGCCTTACGCGATTGTTTGTCACCGTATCGGTACCCGCCCGGTGGTAAAATAGCTATCTGTTCGTCCCGCAAAAAGTTTTTCCGAAAAACTCTCGAACACGCCGAGGCTATGGTTGTGCTCTCCGAGAAAGGGCAAACGCTGCCATGCTGAAGAAACATTTCGCGGAAAGAAACGCAAGCCTGCCTGAGAATGGTAACGTCTGATCTACAGTAATCTATAAACTCAGTTCGAAAGTTAAATACGTATCCCTCAGAGCACTGCTCGTTGTACCATGCTAAAAACTGATTACGCTGATTCGACGACATCGTATCGGGCGAATAAAACTCGAGCGCTGGTAACGGACCGATATATAGCTGATTCTCAGGTGTATTGAACAGATGCGGGAAGACGCCCTTTTGTTTCAAACCGACCGCATCCGTGAGGCCGAAGGCTTTCGGTAGTGCGCTCAGCGGCATATGAAAATAATTAAGACTGTCTATGAATGTTACACGGCCCGTCTTCATCATTATGATGCTCGTACCGCTGAGTAGCAGCATCGGCGGCTTTAGGCTTTTTCTTCTACGCTTCACGATGTACCGTAGTACAAACTGCGCGTCGAAACCCTTGGCATTATGCGCCACACAGATCACTCTCTGAAACGATTTTCTTTTAGGATCACACGCGAAATCTACAAACTGCCTTACGGGATCCTCTTCGAAGATGTACTCGTGTACACCGCAAGATGGGCATACCTTCGTGAGATCTGTATCATTTATGCACGCTGTACACACTTGCTGAACGACGCACAAGTTTGGTGTGTGGATACGCACCGCGTCGTCACCGGGCAGCTTCTGTATTTGCTGTGTTTCAAAATCATAGAAGATGTACAGAAAATTTTTTTCAGCGGTAGTCTTTTTTACCGGTCTGACGTAACACCGATGCCCAACGTCATTAACACTCTTGCAGACGCTGCAATACATCTTATCGCAAGAGTGCTTACGAGAGGTTCCTTGAAGAGGTCTAAGACACTGCGGACAGCTGCGAACGGTATGGCACACGCTCTTTTCTTTTCCCTTCTGTTTACTAATCAGCGTGTTTATATGATTATCGAAACAGATTTGACCAAAAAAGTACCTATGGCACTCACGACAATACAATGTGGGGAGAGCCGAATCGCATGGCGGTTTTCCGAAACATCTAGCGCATTTGTGGGAACACTTATGCTCTGCCTCGTACGTGTAAGATTTGTTACATGGTACGCAAAAACCACGACTACCGACTGCCCCTCGCATATTTAAAATAGGTTGATAATGCTGCGAATTATTATAATACAGAATGCGGAGCGTTTGCCGTGGTTTCCCTGAACCGTACGCTCCATCGACTATCTGCGATCCGTCGTACAGTGGTTTCTCACCGCTGCCTATACTGTCAAACTCGTAAATAACAATGACTATACCATCCTGAGCAAGATACCTTTGAAATTGATCAATTTCCGGAATACCGCAACCATCAGACGGTATGTCTACACGGGCGTTTGTCACAAGCTCGAGAGCTAATTGTTTTTGTAATTTACCCCGTTGACAGCGTACCGCGTTCCATCGCTCATGTAACTCCCCAGAGCGCACCTCTCCACGTTCAGCGTGCACCATCGCCACAGCGAGCGATCTAGGTAGACAGAGGTTATCGCTATTCACTATGGTCAGTATAGAGCGTTTTTTTACAAATTCGTGCGCTAATCGTACGCGTCCCGTACCCCGCGGTACTTTGACTATACACGACTCGATGACAAAAGACCTATCTATCTGGAATACCTGGGCGCTTTGTGTGACGGATGATATAACGTTCCACACGTCGTTTTCAAGAAAGTCTCGAGCCGGTCTGTACGACAGCCACGCTGCCCCGCATGCAAAACTGTCTGATTTGATCGTCAGCCCTATATAGTCTTGCGCGGTACACGCTGTTGTAAGGTACGCGTGTATATCTCGGACGGCGCCCTGCAGCCAAGATACGGTATTCGTATCAGGATCTTGGGGCGGTGGCCTGATAGCCATTGTTATTTCGCGGCCGTCTAATCGAAACCGATTTATGCGACGCGTCGTTTCGGCTTGTACGGTAAACCTATGCCCTGGTGGTAACACGTCGTTATCGCTGACTCCCTCGTTGTCGGCGTCTTCGTCGGCGGATCTCTGCGACTGAAGAAGGGGTCCCCCGCCAGTCTGGTATTGCGTGCCCACATCTAGCGTTTGGAAAAAGAGTTTTTATTATTTTTTTGTTATTAAATAAAAAAAAGAAAGAGTATTCGCCTCATACTGACTTCTCATTCCTCACGAGGATTAAACATCGACCCGATGTATGAGAATACAGCGCCTACCAGGTTTTCATCATCTCCTACATTTTTTAAAGTTAGCAGTTTCGCCAAAGAAGGTTTTAAATGTTAAAGAATATCTCTTTCAACGCTACCTTCTTCGAGGGTATCAGCGGCGCTCGGGGCCTCATCGCGCTCCGCTAATGCATCGGCCGCTTCGTCGGCACCCGCTGCCTCGTACACGTCGTTCCTGAGAACCCACAGTATCGGTTCTTCCACGTCGTCGTCGTCGTCGTCGTCGTCGTCGTGCTCCTGCAGCGGCCGTACGTTACCCGGTGCAACGCGGCCATTGTAATCAGCAACCTCCAGCGGATCTACAACTTTTTTTTTACTTTTTATTTTCACGCAGATGAGTTTTCAACGATATCTGTAAATTTATAATTATTACATTGATAGCTCTCGTTAGAAGCGCTGGATATTGTGGAGTGGTCATCCTCATCACCATTGTCATGGTCACTGTGGTCGCTAACGGCCGATGCTATTGACATGATCTCATCTGTAAAGAAAATTATGAAGCAAATTGCATTTTTTTCCCCTTTTGTTTCCGATACTGTTTTAACGCATACCCCACGTATCGTGGAACGATTCTTCGGCCTCTTCTTCTTCTTCTTCTTCCTCCATCGACTGTATATCCAGCGCTGTCGATGGGCCTGCCACTTTTTTTTTTTAAAAATAAAACGTAAATTAGCCGTAATCTTTTTTTTTTAAAAAGGTATGTTTTACCGCTAGTACGCTGCATCACTGTCGACGTGCTGGTGCGGGGCTCCGAGTAAACATCCTCTATACAATCGAGGCACCCTAGAAGCAAATGCTCCTCCTCCTCGGGGACGACTTCGTGATGAAAGCGCGTCAATTCTTGTAAAATTTGATTTTTTATTTTTTTTAAAAAGGGTAATTTGTGTAGGAGCTATTGCTGGCAAGCGACAGATACATACCTTCGTGAAACAGATGGTCGGTTATAATAGCCCTGGTGATATGGCTATCGCGCACTCCGCGTTTGTTGATACACTCTGCGGCTAGCGAGAGCATGTACGGATCGTTCTTGAAGTATCCTCTTTCATGTCCTCTCGCTAGCACACGCAGAGAACAATGGGCAAACACACTTTTTAATCTACGCGTTAACGTGCGAAAACCGAAATATCTTAACTCGCGACACCACTCCGGTGAGAATAATCTCGGGTTTCTAGGGTTATTCAAACGACGTGTCCTGACGAAATCGAGGATACAATCGCGAATATTCCCCAAAGATGACATTTTTTTTCTTTGCTTAGAGTTGGTGATTTATGTAAGTTATCAGACTATCTGCCAAGACGTCGCGATACGAACTAAAACAGGGTACGTCCAGTCCGCAGACATCTTACAGCCACGGCGATATTAATTTCAAAACAATACCATGCGATACATCTGAATCAGCAAAAAATGGCACGACTTTCTTATAGAAGCGTTATTCGTCAAAAATCGGCTAGAAGCGTTTTAATCGTAAAAATGGATTACATATTATTGATCGCTCGTTCGCCGATCGCTAAATATTACGTATCCATAATACGGATAAAAAAAACCCTGTATAGAGGTGTTGCGTCGAAAGATGCAGCGATCTGCTGACGCACACCGTTCGAGGTTGCATCAGCATCTCGTCGTCGTAGTGTAGGGTTAGAGATGCGAATCATACTACGCTGTGTACATAGGTATTTTTTTTTTACTTTATTTATATTTATCAATTACAATCGACTGGTACCAAAAGATCATACCAATCTTTTACAGCATCGAACTCGTCGATATCACCACCGATAAGCTGTACACCGATATCTTTTCCGCCACGGTCATCCCGCAGCAGTGTTTCGCAGCTCTCGTCGCGAAAAATTGCCATACACCGTATATGCCGTATGTTGCGTCGGGATGCTGTTCGTGTGTCCATTGCGTAGTACGTCAAATTGCTCGATCCTTCGGCGTGTTCCCCCTCCGCATCGTTGTAAACATCATGGGGTGTATAGGTTTCCCACGCATCGTCGAGTGCCTCCAGGTACGCGTAAAGGCCGTGAGGCATGCTGACCACGCTTGTTCGGCATTCCTTGTAGTGTAGGAGCGGTGGACCATCCCGCGTCGTCAGAGTAACGCACCCAATAAACTCTGTCAAACTGCATCGTTTCTCCAGAGTACGTAGCGCTGTCTCGTATGCACGCATAGCCCTCAGGCACCACAGTGTGACGCAGCTTTCGCGTAATCTCTCAAGATGATTGAATGCCGCTAACCAGGCCTGCGACTCCAGACGCATAGGTGCACGACGCGGTAGTTCTTCCGGTGTGGGCCTGCCCCACCTTTTCCTCAATATCGTTAGCTCTGATTTGGCCATAGGGCGCCGATACGTGATGCGACATTTGGGATTACTATCGTCGGACATGCACCATTCATGTTTCGCAAACCACCCATTGGTACATATGCGCTGCGCGTAAGGGCTATCGTTAGAACGCTGATCGGAAATAAAACCCAGCGTTACGCTACAACGTGTGAAATCACGGTGTCCTTTATCCAGTATCGTTGCTATAGACAGTTCGGGTAGTATCACGGGTCTTACACCCGACGGCCAGCCCTTACGACAGATCATGTCGGGGTTATCAACGCCTATGTCTTCAATGTTCAGTGCTCCCGGTTTCGTCATGTATATTGAGGCTAGCGGTACACCCGTTAAATGTCCCAATCTCAGCCACTCCCGTACGGCCTCTTTCTTTGGATCGTACTCGGGATTTGCGTACTGATAGAGGGCTCGTGTCTTCGCCCACTGCACATCTCTATGCCTCAAAAAGTCGTTGTCGTCGTCGTCGTAGTGAGCCATTTCTTTTTTCTACGGTGGCTGTCGGTAAATTGTTCACTGTAATGATTCTACTGCTTTTCTTAGACTGTACATCGCTGCCTGCTCGCGCGTGCCCCAGCAGCGTGTTTCCTTTTTCACAGGATCATCTTAACGCTGATGCAGATGCACCCAGCAGTACAGTGATTCACGTGAAGCACTCGCTATAGGACATCAGCATTTCGTCATCTTTGATACATCCTGCGATATCAGCAGTATCATGGCCATAGGCTCTTTGTTCGCTGCATCCTATGAAAACGGGGTGTGGGTATGGCGATGGTGGGGGAAATGGCCATTTTTTTCTACGGCGTCTGTCGGTAAATTTTTCACTGTAACGATTCTACTGCTTTTCTTAGACTGTACATCGCTGCCTGCTCGCGCGTGCCCCAGCAGCGTGTTTCCTTTTTCACAGGATCATCTTAACGCTGATGCAGATACACCCAGCAGTACAGTAATTCACGTGAATCACTCGCTATAGGATATCAGCATTTCGTCATCTTTGATACATCCTGCGATATCAGCAGTATCATGGCCATAGGCTCTTTGTTCGCTGCATCCTATGAAAACGGGATGTGGCTATGGTGATGGTGGGGGGACATGATCGCCAATATTTCGATGACCTGCTTTTTAGATATTGCCTTAGACAGTACTGCTCAGACCCTCGTGCCGATCGTATAATAGCATTTACTATAATCATGTACAAGAAGCAAGTACTGCTGCCCGCTGTGTACGGTCTAAACCGATCATTTTCGAAGCAAGTGATCACCGGCCTCTCTCTAAATCGTTCGGGAAGCTTATCAACTGTCATACGCATCGTTAATCAAGATTATTCCGGCGTGGAGTTCGAACCTACCGAATGGTCCATCATCACCGACCACTTCCCCGTCATCGACAAGTTCTTCACCGCCGAGGATAACATCAAGGAGGTACCCGAGGCTTTTAACAATCCTATTCTCATGACCACTCATGAGATAGTCTTCACGTACTCATACGGTGAGCGGGCAATTATTATCAAGCCGGCAATCCCTGCGTCTACGGACAACGATGGCTCTGGTGTTAAAAGAGCTAGGGCCTACACACCTACTGTTGTGATGAAGAGGGTGTCCTACCTCAATCTCCAGAGGGTCTTGCGCTGCGTGACCGTTCAAATAACCAGGCTACGTGCGATTACCGACAGTGCTAACAACTGTAAAGACACGTTGATTGCGGAACTCGACCGTCGCGGAGATGACGCCTCTTCCAGGGACAGCATATTGGGCGATCTTCGACTGACTCTGGAGAAGAAAGGCCTGTGGTCACCGGTACTTTACCAATTATTAGTGGAGCTGCTCTCCCTGTATAACCACGAGTACCTCTCCTTCGTGCGGAGCACCATGGAGGACCAGAACAGCCATGCATAACACTTATTTTCTTAATAAACCTGTATGATTGATGTATCCTGCAATATGCTTATAATATATTTTTATTTAAAACTTTTTTCTTGTTTTGTCTCCTACACCTCAATCTCCCTATATCTTTTCCTCTGCACGATGTTCATCATTGGAAATGAGTGTTATACGACGCCATCGCACACCTGCAGGGATTCTCGCTGAGATAAAGACATTCTTCAGAGGCGATCTGAACCATGATTATGTCATTGTTCGGAGAATGCCTTGAGCATAACATTCTTAAAGTCACGCGGTTTGGGAATCGGGGACCAGACCTTACAAATTAATCAGAATACATTTTTACGCCTTTAAGCAGATTCGCGTCAACAATACGGTAATAATCGAAAATGTATCACGCGCTACAGCTTTATAATATACATAATGGGCCTTACAAAATACGGTGTTCAATTTTACCACGGGTACACTTATCTCCTTAGGGTAATTAAAAAAAGTTACCGACCAGCGGTCAATGCGTCATTACCGACCGCGATAGGCCCCTGGGGGGGCATGCAACGCCGCTACTACTGAGTTTCGGGCCTTAGGACCGGGGCAGCGTGGTGGGGGGAGTGCCGCGTAGGGTGGTGGTGGGGAGAACCGACCACATGGGCGAGGGGGTGGCGCCGTAGTGCGGTGCGGGGGACACAGCGCTGCGCGCTCCATGACTCATAGGGGACAGTGGTGGGGGGTTTGTTGTGTCTCCCCATAGTGGCCTGTAACTACTAGGATATATTAAGCCTACTTTAGACTTTGGATGTAAACCTTTCATCCACCAATTTCTATTATCAGCGAGATAAGAATGAAGGAATATCATAAAAGACAGTTATTTACTCGTTGATTGGTATTATATAAAATTCTACAAATTTTTAATAAAGTTTTTTTTAATATTGAACAGAAAAGATATAAGTGATTTAAATACTTTAAGAAGAAATTCGAAGTGACGAGTTACGGGTGGATTTTTACTTGGAAACATCCATTTGATAAAAAAAATAATAAAAGAAGTCTTCTTGAAACCAGAAATTGTTGGATATCTCTATCACGCAAAGAATACTTATTGGAAAATTACGCATCTACCGAAGCTAACCTCATCAGACAACTAGGCCGAAAATCGATTTAGCCATCGTGTCAGGCACAGGCGGAAGGGAAATCTTTCAGAGCGAATCTAATACTCACCGAGCATCCCAACTGGAAATTGATTTGGTGTTTGTAGATTCTCGATGACACTTTGAGTAACAACCCACACGTAATTTTCACCAGTAATCTTGAGATCTCGGGCAGCCGTCAGAATGTGAGTGGCTTCTTCCCTCGTTGAGTAGAGTAGCATTACCCGGGATTCACTATTCACCAACTCGAGTAAATCATGCGGTTTAGTCACTAATACCGCGTTCAGTATTGTAAACTTGAAAGTATCTTGCATGTCGGAAATTCGTTCACGGACCGCCTGAATGAAGTCATCGTGGCCTGCGATCTGTGACGTAACCACGCTGAATTGATGCCATTTGTATCTTTCGAGGATGCTCAGCATAGCCGCTGTTTGATGTTCAAGCGATGGCGCCAGTTGCAGCTGCAGGCTGCTTTGCGAGGCTCTCTATTTTAACCGGAACAAGAAAACCACAAGGAAAATTCAATCATGGTCGAGAAAAAGCGGAGAAAATTCCATTGTTGGGTTCAAAAGGGCCTGACTCACGCCACTTACGAAAGGATACTCACCCTCTCGAGACCAGAATTGTCAGCATTCCACGCTATCACAGGGATTCCAAGGTACCCGGCGAGCTGAAGGAAATACTGCGTACTTGCTGTGCTGCGGCCGTACTGCTCATAGTTCATGAGGTATAAGATTGCCGAAACGTTGACCGAGAGAAACTTCGTGCATAGGGAGTTCAGTATAGCTGCAAAAAAATACAAACATGTAACGTTTCAATCGGATTTTTTAAATTTTGTGTATAGTTTCATTTCATTTCTCCACTATTAAACTCGAATCGGAAAACAGCAAACATATCTATAGAAATACACATTTATACTGCTCTCTTTTACTAAAGATATATATAGGCATCAAAATTGCTTCTCAATTTAACAATACATTGAAGCATTGCAGCCTTGTCGACCACCGGACACCAATTTCATACGGGAATGGATTCGATTGCCGATAGCCATACTAGGTTTCCAGTTGCTAGTTTCCAGTTTGTCCCTTTCGCTCCGACCTATTCGTCCATTTATTTTATTTATCACCTATTTCCGTCAACCCTCCCAATACCATATACGTCGTGAACCTATTTTAGGAAGCTATCGAAAATAGTATCAGCATTCCAACGCATTCTTGTTCCTGAAAAAAAGCTATTTCTCGAAAAAAAAACAGAAGTGCTGTCTTTTTACAGCAGACATAATTCACTGGAGACTATCCGACTATCAATTTATATAAATACAAAACAAATTATTTAAATGAAAATACTAAAAGAGGGTTAGAGCTTGAACATTAAGTAGACATATCACGTTTGAAGTAAACAGATTGTTATTCTAGCTCTAATACAGAGTAAATCTGGAATAAGTTTTAAAAATCAACAAATATTTTCATATTGACGCAAAAACTAGCACTTAACTATTTGGATTCCACACAATCTGCTAAATATACGACAGTGTTAAATCGGTTTATGGACAAAATTTCGTTTAGGAACCTACAGTTCCTGATATTAACTTGAATATAGTAAAATACGCCATTTGCATCCGCAAAATAACGGCATATATACCGAGGGTGGGACGAGTACGGTAGCGTGGTTGCATCTAGCTGCTGACCTACATTTTAGTACCTTACCAGGAATGTTGTGACCTATATATGTTCAGGGACGTGCTTTTTCGAATTGTTCAAACGAACCAACTTAATTTTTTGAAATATTTAATATTTTTAAAACATTATTTCAGACAAGACTGCATAACCAGACATCAAATATTTTCAGAAGTAGATAAACGTATCACTTCACTAAACTATATGCGGATCGATTTTTACTAATCAAGTACATTATAGTTCCTATGTGAGTTAATGACGAAGCTAATCAGAATCCAAACGCAGTGGCGTGGACATGGTGTATATCCATACATTCCAGTCAGATACCGGATACATATATGCACGTTGGTATATTGGAATTTCAATTGCGAAATGGGGTTATAGAGCTTCCCGTTATATCTTTTACTTGAAATTTCTCGGCATATTTCTGAAATAGTAAAATACAAAGTTTTACAAGAAATTTGATATTTAAAATTTAATTTAATTATGTAATAGTTGTAGTTCTTTATAAAAACTAAAAAATAATCGTTGCTCGTTTAGGTACTTTATAAAACATTTAAAGTTCTAATCAAAGACTATGTACTGTGACGTTGCAAAAATTTGCCGTCACAGTGGAGGTTTAGCTCTTGCGTTTTTAGGCGTGACGCATTACCGCCACGCACTCTAAGCACCATCACGGCAACACACTCCATGGGTCCTAATATAATTTCGTATATTTGGTTAAATTAACTTTTCTTTTCGTATCTTAACTTATTTGTAACACGACATCACGGACGGCGTGAGGAGCATCTACAGGCCAAGAAACCAAGGAGGGGCATACCGAACCAACGCCACATGGGAACATGGAGGATCACCCCTACCATCGGGTGACCTCCATCCCAGGGAAGGAGGACCCGCTATCGCTTGCCGGAGGACTGGCCGCGGAGGAGGCAGGAGTCGCAGGCCCAGCCGTGCCAAGCTAGGGGCACGTGCCAAAGGCCGGAAGCGCTCCATACCGAGAAGCGCCTCCCCATACCTAGCACCAGAAAGGAGGCTGCAGGGAAGAGGTCGAAAGGATCCTCCGGAGGAGAAGAAGAACAGAAGCAGCTAAAAGACACGAGGAGCCAGCAGTATCGGGACTACAGCAACTGGTGGAGGACGCGCCTTCACACCCCTTCAAGTCACGACAGCGAGCAGGATGTCCCGCGGACATTACCGAAGGGTCAGCTGAAAGGCTGCCGTAACGCTACCGTCCAAGGAGGGAAAAGTTACCTTCGAGAACCGGCCCCGTTGATGGGGAATCGTGCACCTCGAGGGATTAACACCATCTATATCCACTGGCAGAGCCGTGGAACCTCGCCGGGGAATAGTTGTTGTAGTCCAAGCAAATAGTGTTAACGAACTATTTAGTATCGAATATTATAGAAAGTAATGTATCGCCTTATCGAATTTTCGAGGGCCTCAGATATCCCGTTTGAATGGTGGCGCGCGAATAAGTTCGGCAGAGGGCCCAACGCGTAAGACTAAGGGTGGGGGATGTCACCACCTACCGAGCGTACGCGAGCCGATAGATCGCTCTCTCGTTGGCAGTCCGTGGTGGTGCAAAGACGTTGTTCGCTATCGTTCGCTATCGTTATTACCGGTGAGTTCTATCGTTCGATTACCGTGGAATTTTCCTAGGGCCTTATGGTCCCTGGCTACCGTTCTCGAATCCTTACGATTCGAGACTAGAGTACCGCGGGGAAATTCCGTGGCTATCGTCTCTCTAACTATTGTATCGAAAAGTGTATAATTTAGATTAGTATTATTGCGACTTAATTAATAGAGTGATTTTCTGGACCCTGGAGTGTGGCCACGGAGCCTACGTATCGTTATTGCTTCTCAATATCGGCACGTACGTTAGTCTATATTTTGTTATCGCTTTGCTTTGTTTCGAGTTCTTGAAAGAACTACGACTTTGTAAATTTATCTGTCTTGTATTAATTTCATTCTTGCGACTATTCATTTTTGTTACCATTGTAGGATTACTGTTATATCTGTGCTTTATTCTGTTCCAAATTCCGCTGTACTGTGGTATGCTATCGCTTCGCGTTCCTTAGTAATAGGGCTATCGTAATATTTCCAACTTTAGAGCTATCGGTCCGTGAAGGATGCGTTAGTGGCTACGCCAATGCAGTACAGTTGCTAGGGCCATCGTACGATTCTTACTCGACCAGGAGTATTTCCTATGTAATCGACCCGCGACCGATTTTCGGCATATCCCTACCGGTATTAATATTGTTTTATTGATGTCCTAATAAAGAGGGCTTTGTTATAATTTGTTAAAATCCTAGTCTGTTACTTTCGCCATTTCGCTAGCTCCCAATCCAAGAACCCTGCCCCTCTATCACTTTGTTCCACGGTGAACAGGCTGAGCTAGTGTGTTGTCGCCCGAATTTTCGTGAGAGCGGTTACCGAATAGTTTGTCGTCCCGAAGACGGTATTCTTCGAGAATACCTGGCGCCCAAGATTTTTCGCCGGCTACCGACCGTATAAGTGCTCTCGCGGAAGTTCGTGGATTTGTGGCGAGATTTATAACCCGGCTATCGTCTCGCAATTTACGCGGTTATAGTTTATCGTTACAGTACATACAAGCATTCCTTTTCTCAGTAAAAACCAGATGTCATTTACATGTCAACAACATTACAAGTTTACAGTCGGTAATGTAATATCATAAATAGCTGACGTACATAACTGTTCAATTCTTAAGTATGAAATATTAATATTGCCAAAATATAATCATAACTATCAACTGATTGAATTTTACAAGAGTATTACGAATTCTGTTAGAAAATGTATTCTTACATAAGGACACTAAAAAATACCTAGATAACATAAATTATTGAGTTTTTGTACAATGCCAATGTTCACGACGTTCTGTGCTGTAAATCGGAAAGATTTCGGCGAACGTGCTGATGAACTTCTGATGCTATTAATAAAGACAGCAAGTATTTTAATAAGAATAAACTGAGGAGATTTCAACGTTAAAATTGAGTATATTGACTATTGATACAAGTGAAAAGAGTAAAGGTACGCGTTGTTGATTGTTGAATTAAGGCTCGACTGACTCTTCTGTCTTAAACGAAAGAAAAAGAGAGTCTGAGCAAAGAGAGCAGACTTTAGATATTTTTCACATAAGAAATGGTACACCCTAGTTAAGAATTATTATCTTCCAGATGAAAATCAATAAAAAATCTTATTTAATCGAATGCTATTTTTTTAATGGAAATTTATAATAAGAACTAATAAGAACTTTCAAATAAGTTAAATGCTATCAATATACAAAGACGAAATTGAATATTTGAATTTTGTCACTATAATCTGTCCATTATAAGAAAACTGGCATACCGATCGCGTCTGTCCTGTATACCGGCATTACTTCTCATTAGTTATTATATTCAATGCCTACTGCATTAGCTTTGCCAAATACCCCTTTCTTTTTTAAACCGCTAGCGCTATATCATCTCGTCATAGCTCTCACTCGCCTCTTTCACTCGTTGAGCGTACAATAGTCAAGACGCTTTTAAACGAGAAGTACAAAATTGCGAAATATCGATGCAGAAAACAACGGCTTTAATGTGATACTTTTCACCTTCATCATTTCGAAATTCATACAACGTCATCATCACAGCCGAATTATATCTGCCTAAAAAGACTCCTCTGCATATCTGTATCAGTTACTTCTGGACCACGTTGCTCCCAAATTCTGCGCTTACTAACGAAACAAGGCATCCGGATTTTCCACGAAGAAATAACGATTTTTTACTCGGAAGACCAATGTAAGAGAGTTAGAGGTATGATTTGGATCCATCATTGCATTACACTAAACTTAACAAGCCATAATTATTTTGTTTACTCTTCTTTTATTGCTAACGAGATTATTGCTGAGCAAACATAAGTGTAAAATTATTGTAATTTGCTATACGTGTGTGAGTGAATGTATGAATGATATTTTTTCTTTTTGTATTTCAATTTTTAATCTTTTAAAATTGCAATGCTTATCTTTCTCTAATGAATTGTATTTAATCTTGATTGTTTCAGTTATAATAACATTTTCATTTTTTTTGTTGCAATTTTCTTCTGGTAACTGACAAGGAACATCACTTTAGTGTCCCCCTCCGATTTTGATGAAATTCAACTATGTTGTAGCGCATGAAAATCTAAGAGATACGTGTTTTTTTTATCGGCGGGAAAACGGTTTTAGGGGGTGAAATCAACCCCCAAAGTTGGGCATGTCGAGGGGTGGTAATGCAGTTTCACCTAGAAGGAATCGTCCGATTTCAATGAAACAAAAACTAAAATATTTCTCATCGCGAGTAATGTAAAGTGCAACTAGACATTAAAAAAGAACTGCCCGAGCAGAAATTTAGTCAGGCTGCCTGATGTCGTATCAGGTCCGAATCAGGTATCGGTGTGGCATGCCTGATCAGGATAGCCGGATAAGGCCCAGATCCTGCCCTGATCATGCATCAGTACAACATTGAGTTTCCATCAGGCTCGGGTCAGGTTTTGGGAAGGCTGGCCTGTTCCGGCTCGCCTGCTCTTAGCCTTATCCGGACCTAAACTAATGTCGCTACGTTTGCCTGATCTGGCTTACCTTACGTCAGCCTCGTATATACATGTAATACAACCACCGGCCACCAGAGGGACAGGGATTCCCGCAAGCAAAAGTGGGTCACTGAGCCGATAAGTTCCAAACTGTATAGAATTCTGTAATAGAGACGAAGAGGCGATAAAAGCTACTAACTTGCAGCACCTAGCAGTCCTATCCACCTCACTGCTTCTATATACAATTTTTTAGGATCAACAAACTAATTTATAATTTGCAGGAATCCTCCTACCTCTTGAAGGCAAGGCATAATACGTCACACTGAATTATTCCAATACCTACAATATTTTCAAAAACTGTTATAACAGTTCCGGCTATAATCCGACATGCAGTCCGGCCCGGATCAGAAGCCTGATCAGGGCCTGCCTCGCAGCAGCGTTACACCCCGGATAAGGGCCTCGTGAATCGGCCTTAGCAGGGCCGGATGCCGTTTTAAGGCACACTTTATCAGGGCCTGATCTGAGCCTGAATAAATTTCTACTCGGGTGTCTCTTGAGGGGGTGAACCACCCCTTGATTATTACATTTTTCACCCTATTTAAAAAACTTACGTATGGAATTCAATGAAATACGTACCATTTGAAAGAGGAAGGAAACTTAAAGTTTACATGTTTTTGCTTTTTTGCGAGATGTCACGTTTAAGGGGGTGAACCACCCCCTGCGTACCGATGCGTGCATTCCCATATAGGACCGCTTCTCGCGCAGTGTCAAAGTGTAAATTAATTCAAAATATTCTTGTTACTGACAGTGGACAAATAATAAGTGAAAATTAACGCTTCATCCGTAATTAAGCGGGTAAGTTTATTTAGAATTTGAATATCAATTAATGTAATAGTCCTCCCACTCTGCACGCTTCCGCCTAGAGGTAAGTACGGTAGCTAGTTCACCATAGTACCAGTTTCTATTATTTTATATTTAAAATATATTTTATTAATAGTCCGGACAGTACTTTTTATTTCTCGTAGCAAGTAGTATATATGAGTAGTAATCGTCCCGCGTCTATAAGACGAGAGCCGTTCGGCCAGCGGGAAACGATAGCAACGCCGAGCTACGCGTCGTGGAGAGGAAACGCGTGACGAGGCAGGAGAAGGGCCAGAGGCAAGAGAACTTCGTTAATTTTCACTTATTATTTGTCCACTGTCAGTAACAAGAATATTTTAAATTAATTTATACTTTGACACTGCGCGAGAAGCGGTCCTATATGGAAGTCCGTGCATCGGTATGCAGGGGGTAGGTACGGAGTGGGTAGTTTACCCCCTTAATTAGGGGTGATACGTTAATATTCACTTATTGTTTATCGATTGTCACTAACGAGCATATTTTAAATGCATTTACACTTTTACATTGCGCAAGAAGGGGTCCTATATGGGAATGCACGCATCGGTACGCAGGGGGTGGTTTACCCCCTTAAACGTGACATCCCGCAAAAAAGCAAAAACATGTAAACTTTAATTTTCCTTCCTCTTTCAAATGGTACCTATTTCATTGAATTCCATTCGTAAGTTTTTTAAATAGGGTGAAAAAAGTAATAATCAAGGGGTGGTTCACCCCCTCAAGAGACAATTTTTTTTTAATGTCTAGGTGTACTTTACATTACTCGCGATGAGAAACATTTTAGTTCTTGTTTCATTGAAGTCGGACGATTCCTTCTAGGTGAAACTGCATTACCACCCCTCGACATGCCCAACTTTGAGGGTTGATTTCAACCCCTAAAACCGTTTTTCCGCCGATAAAAAAAACACGTGTCTCTTAGATTTTCATGCGCTACAACATAGTTGAGTTTCATCAAAATCGGAGGGGGACACTAAAGTGATGTTCCTTGTGAGTATTAAGACATCCATTTCTTGGCTGTTATTATTAATAAAAATATAATAATTTTAACAAACCACTCGCAAAATATATTTTATATTGTAACTTTTCTCTAGGTAAAATATGATACTCGTGAATGGATAATAGAACACAAGAAAAATATCTTGCCTATTGTGTAATAAATAATCAGTATTACTACTTCAAATATCAGCTATACTAAAAAGGGTCCGTAATTGCGCCAATATAAATATACTAATAATAATAATATCATAAGTATAGATTCATTACTGCAACGCTTCACACACTGCTATGATGTAATTATTTTTTCAGGTGTGTATGTAACGTAGGATCTTTATATGATAACATTTTGCTATCTAAGGCTTTTATTATCATCGCTTGTAGCCCACGATTCAAAAGCGTAAGATTGAAAAGAGCAATTCGAAAGGTTTGAAAGGTCTTAATCAGAAGGACGAGAAATAGCCCAGTAGATTGCCAGATAAACGAAAGCCTATTTACGAGGGTCCGAAAAATGAAGGTTGGAAGTGGTGGGATTCTCAGAGCCAATTTTTGACTCAGCTAGGTTTTTTGGTCTTCTTATTCTTCAGAGAAAATGTCGCATTGAGGCACTTTCACAAAAGTAAAGGAGACTGATCAGTTAATTCTAATCGGTCTTTTGGCCACTTGTTTTAACCATCTTATGTATAAAGCAACGTTATTCCAACAATAAATTTCGAATTATTTTCGGAATCTTATCGAAAATGTTGAACTAATTTTCAACTTATGAAACCTGTCTATTTGTTTCAAAAGCAATTCTTTTTCTGATAACAGTATAGTGTTTATTCAATATCATAAAGGCATTTTATTACATGCTGGAACCTCTTTTGGAAAGATCATTATTCCTACAATACTTGTGTTTATATTCCATTCAGCAATTGAAGCTATGCAGTTAAAGAAGACGCTCACATTTTATTATAAGAATTTTATGTGAACAGCTTATAATTTGTTGGAATTGTTATCCTTTGCATTGCACAATTGTTGTCTTCATAATAAATGGCTATAATCGCTTTCTGGAGTATCTTGGGTCTCGAAGCCTTTGGCTTTTATTGTATAAGCTCGACTACTGAATAGAATATAGATACAAACAGGTAATAATCTATAGCAAAATCTGGTAAGTACAAACAGATAATAAGTGCACGTATGCCCAACGAATATTCAAAATAATTTTTGCCTAATAGGAAGCCTCGTACGAAAAAATTTTGTTTTACATTTTTTATTTACTTTTTTCTGCAGAAATATAACCTACCCTGTTGTACTATCTCTTACAGGACTCTGCACAATTTTCTTTCTTTTCCGCAATACAAACTTGATTTAGAACTCATTAATCGGTTTCACGGCCATAATAAATTATTCTATAAAATAAAGTAAAAAAGAGCAAGACTTGAAAATACCATAGTAATAATTTTGTTGTTGTTATCTTAATAATAAATAAGCTCTAGTTCAGCTAACAATAAAATGTCTTATTGTTCCAAATATGAAAATATCTATAACAAAGCAGACGATTCTACATTATATTTATATGTATAAAGAAGATAATTTGAACTGAAGTTTCTTTCTCTTTTTTTTCTTGAATTCCTTTTCGTTTAATGTGCAATAACTCTCAGTTAAATCGTGAAAATCTTAATGAAATGTGTCCAGAAAATACTTCTTTATTATAGTTCTAATGCGATCATAATCTAGGAAATGAATTTAAATTAAAAAATTTGAATTGAATTGAATTTTAATTAAAAAAGTTATTTAAACTGTTTCGTAGATTCAGTATACTGACTTTTTATGTCGGATAGTTTAATTTAATGCGAAAGCATTGCGCATATTTATTAATAAATATATTTTAGTTCGTTGCTTAAAACATTGTTAGAATTATTTTATATTTGCACTCGTAGTATCATGATTTGGACAAGTTCAAATTGCTATTGAATAGAAATAGTTTCAATCATACAATATTAACTAAGTGCACATACTGTTCGTAGTTTGTTGTTAGGTAATAATAGGAAGACTTACAGCGGTGAATATTCTGCTATACATGTACCTGGCATAGCTTATACCCCAGAGCTACAGAGAAATATTAGACGAATATTGATTGCAAATATGAGTAATGGATGGATTAGATAAGACGTCTACATTACGCGCATGAAATATTTATGTAACTCTAAAACTGTATACCCCTATCTGGAAAACACCGGAGCTGTATACCGGGACGATGCTGTATTCCACGACCTTTCGACCGTTCCCGTCCGCTTCATCTTTCAGTAAAAAGGTTTTTAAGGTCATCAATTTGTTTATTAGATAATAACGAAGAGATTGGTGTATATTTCATTGTAATGGTATGCATTTAAAGTGATGGAAAATCCATGCAAAGCCATCGAAGTGTCGGGAGAAACGTGAAAAAAAAAACATTTTGAAAAAAACCACCATTTCGGTTGTAATTGATAAAAGTCGAAAATTCAAACGCCGTTATAAAACGAAGATATTAACGGGTCAGAAATAATATTATGGAACCCTTCGCTTCAAAAAGTATATTTATTTGAGCAAACGCAGATGTCGAAAATTGAAAAGTGTTAAATGGTGTAACGGCAAGGACAAACGATAACTTTTCACTTCCAAAATGTTGAAAATGAAATAAATATTTAGTTTTAGTCTTCAACAAACAAACATTGAATGACGAAATAAACTTTTTTGCTTTTTTTAAATGTTTTTTACATCCAGATATGAACCCTTATTTTGAGATGCTGGTCTGCTCTTACTTTGTTATTTCTACCAAATGCTTGGTAAACTTAAAAAGTCTGAAATTATTATACACTTTCATTGGATTTGAAATCGAAGACCCTCCCTGAAATGTTACTCTAAACCCAACAGATTTAAGAAGAAGAAGTTTTACTTCATCCCGAATCAGAAACATTAAAGCACTTACCGTGAACATAGCAATTTATATTGATAAGAAATAATGGAAAATGCAAGTGCTGATTCGTAATTCATAAAAATAGATTACAAACATTAGTAGTGTGGGCGTGAAAGACTGTCTTCGTTTTTCCGAAAATTATTCAGTGAATACTTCGAAATATGGAGAACATGTATTTCACATATTGGCAGCCAATTAATTGCGAGTAATTCACGATGCATGTAAATATTCAGTAATCGGACATGGACACGCATGCATATACATACAGATTCGCTCTATCAAGTCTAAAAAATTGAAAAGAGTTCTCAATTGTCCGAAAATGTTGTGGGCTATTCAAATGTTAATTTTAGTCTGCTCATTCATCACTGGAAGGAAACCGTTAAAGAAATAATTTTGTCGGGTTATTCTGATGGGAACGGCAATGCGTCGAGAAGCTCCACAAGGTCGAGAGACGAATTCCGAAAATTGGATTAATGATCGTATCACTTCGCCATTCGTACGTTTTGTGATGAGATTTAAGAAATGTCGTAACGAAAAGTTAGGAAGGAAAAAGAATTGTTGAGGCTACAAGAAATCAGAAAGTGTGGAAGACAAATCGAAGATTGCAATTACCATAGGCCTTCTACGAATTACCAAGAATATGGAACTTCAGCGTTTTAATTTTCTTCATCAGTTTCAACATCTTATTACTGATTATCTTGTCTATTGGCGGTATTCTGAAAACATCTCAGGAATACCAGCGCACGATTTTACCAGTACAAACTGAGCATGTTTGGATAAACTTGATTAAAGTACATAATACACTAAGGACCCTTCGATAATGTGAGTGGTTCTAGAACTAACTAGCGTGACCATTAACGAATTAACGAAAGTACATAGTAATATTGTTACCTGAGTAAGTAGATATACAATTTTATACAGATTGGTATTACAGTTCCATATTATTTCGATATCAAATAATAGTTAATATAAGTTCTATTCATGTTGACAGAACATGTTTATATAATAGTCGACGATGTTATTATGAATGTAGCTTTTTCATTATATTTGTACATTAGTTTTATTTAATTATTCCATACGTTTCTTGTCGATGGCTTCAGTTTAATTTAACACTCGCAAGTATATGAACGTAGTTCCTTATAATTTCCCGTGTAAAAACAAAAGTACATTACGTATCAGGGACTCATCAGTATTTTGTCTACTACTACCACTAAGCTGATCCTACACTTTTCACGTGTCTACTTTGGGGTTCGCTTATTAAAATGTGGTTTTAGAGATCCAGAATGATGACGACATGAGTGATGGAATTCCAAGTGGGCAAAATAAAGTGTCTTGATATCTAAGTGGACGAGGACGTCGAATTCGAGTTTCAAACCTACTTTCACGTAATTTTCGGATTTCGCTATTAAGATAAGCTTCTCAAAAGTTATTTTGAAGAAACGTTAACAAGGATGGGTCGACATAGATGGTACCACCTCTTGAGCAAATATTTTTGAGTGAAAAGAGAAAGATTCCCTACTCTTCATTTATTGTGATTTCTTCTGTCGTTTATTGCTAGTCTATACATGTTTGTTTCAACGTCTCTCTGTTATTAGCAACCACTCTGTGAATTATAGCAAACTGTGAACTGCGAATATCAAAGATTCAGTAGCAGTATGCAGTATCAGGAAAATTCATAGTATACAAGTATTAAGTTTAATTTTCTTTAGCCATTTAGCCTGTTAGAAGAAATATTTGTGCATGTGTTTGGACAATATGGTTAACAACTTTGTGTAGGCTGGAAGGCAAATGGAAAGTTTGAAGTGCTAAGATATGCAAAAGTACAGAATAGGTTACGGGATGAGCTGACGTCCGAAACGGCCGAGTGAGAATGGGGAACCTGACCTGTAAAGCTCATCGTAGGTGTCGTATTAGTTGTTGGTTTTCAGAGAAATGAGATATTCAAACAGCACTATCGTCGAACATATGTTACTTAATAAATAATATAAATATCGAGCTTTTATAAATTGAGAAAATTAGGGCCGACTTCAGAAATATGGTTAATCATAAAAATAATAACATTTTCGATGTTATATATAAAACTAAAATCCTAACCTCTATCTTTCGGAGTCGTCAATTACATGGAAGTATTCCTAGAGTTTGTCATCAGTCGAAGAAGCATTTAACTGATATACTCGAAGCTTTGTGATTGAAATTGTTATTTCGATCATAATAAACTAATCTGTAAATAAATAAATGGACATACACAAGGGACGTATATCAATTTGCATCATGTCAAACTTATAACCTCAATTATCGCCGTCTCATATTAACAACTAAAACAACATACTTGTAAATTCATATACGATTTTAAATTTAATTAGAAATAAAAGTTTAATTCGCGAAATCAATTAATCCATTATAGTGCAACGCTCATGTAACTTACTTTACATAAACCGTCAAAATATCGTAAATTATACATATTTACCATCAAGGAGATGTTGTTTTCCATTCAACGAAGCCCCAAGCTTCCGAACTTAATTTTCTAATTAAGGAGGAATTGCACGTAATCCCAGCCAAAAGTTTATTCCAAAATCGTGAATGTAGATTTATGGCCATTCTATTACATATAATCTTTTTTTGATGATTTCAGAGATCGATCCTCTACACATTATCAAACAAAATAGGTTTATATGCTTATAAAAATAATTATTTCATTATAAAAATCAATTTCACAAAATTAAAGTCCGTAACATCCCCGGGAGACTGTACCAATTGAATTGTAGATAACGAATCTAACCGCCATACAAATTTTATGAATTTCTCGATACGGCTTATATTAATATTCTTCAAGAAATGTGTAGAAATTTCGTTTTCGCATAAGAACCAATGTTAATTTTAAAGTTGAATATCTCTTTAACTAATCAGACAATTGTTTTCCAACTTTGCAGATAATTTTTTGTCATATTCACCTATAGCATATCAAAAATTCATGAATTTCTCGATATTTTGATTACATAACTGTGCAATTCCTCCTTAAATTAAAATGCATAGCTGAATATTTACATAGTATAAACAGTTGAAAATTCCAGCTACTATAAGAACCAACGACTAGTACGACACCTACGCTGAGGTTGACAGGTCAGGTTCTTCATTGCCAAAGCTCAAGTTGGTTGCGTGGAGAAACAATAGAGTGTTAAGGAGGGATGTAGGAGTGAAAACAAAAGGACTAGAAATATGATGTTTTGAAGAAGAGACAGTCTGTTCTTGATTGGCATACTGAGAAGTCGGTGGACGAATATCATTCATGTATCGATGATTCATGAACTTTTAAATACATATCTTTGGCTTGTAACTCATTTTTATCTCTTGAATATTTACCTCTCTATACAGGGTGTCCCAAAATTCGCAGACAATCTCCACGTAGCGAGTATCAGGATCAGAAGGAGATTACGAAAATGACCTTCCTTTTGTTCAAAAGTTCATAGTTTTTAAACGAGAGCCGGTCAAAGTTCACCAATCACAATATGGTGACAACGGAAATGGCAAAGATATGGAAACTCAGAGTTTTCTTCCTCGCTTTTGTTTCCTGGCCACAGTAATGACAGTGAAGGCAGTTCCCCATGCATACTAGATAACACGCTACCCGATGGGCTTTTGTTTTTAGCTGATTACGAGAATTAAACATAGGACGCGAAGTCCAAGTTACACGATGTCTCTCATGAAAATAGCGGGAGTATCACTCTGAGAGCTCATTCCCTCAAGTAGAATTGTCATGTTAAGTTATGACAAACCTGACCAACACGTGACGAACGCATGCTGTGTAACATAGTAGCCCTGAGGATGGGAAATATCAACATCAGTTCGAAATACAATATTTAAGATACGAATTGCTTTACTTCGAGTTCCTCATCCCAGTCTTTATAATTTCATAATACCTCGCAATAACCTTGACAGCTTTTGTGTGCAGCACGCCATTACTCTTGATCGTACATATTTTTTCCCCATTATCTCTTGATCCAGGACGAATTCATGTTCGTAGTACTTCGGAGTCCTGCATTTCCTCGACGTAGTGCTGGGAGATTCAGGGTCCCTCGCTGTCATCCTTGGAGTTTCTGTGCTACCTAGCCGTTGCCGTTCCTCTTACATTTTCCTGTGCTTCCTTCTGTACATTATTAGTACAGTTAATTTACATGTCGCATATGAAGTTGAAGTTCAGGGTATGAAAGTTACACCAATTGATAGCTAAAGGTCTCCTTATGAAGATATTATTTTGTATCAGCTCCAATTTCCTGGCCAGATTAATAATTGATAAATAACAATCTAAGATTTGTTCCTAACAGACTTTTACTTTCTATTTCTTCACTATTATTTAGTTAATTAAAAAAATTTTTATCACTTATTTATATCAATTGGTGTAACTTTCATACCCTGAACTTCAACTTCATATGCGACATGTAAATTAACTGTACTAATAATGTACAGAAGGAAGCACAGGAAAATGTAAGAGGAACGGCAACGGCTAGGTAGCACAGAAACTCCAAGGATGACAGCGAGGGACCCTGAATCTCCCAGCACTATGTCGAGGAACTGCAGGACTCCGAAGTACTACGAAAATGAACACATCCAGGAGTGAGAATAATATACGGGAAAACATGCGGGAAAACGTACGGGAAAACATGCGGAAAAACGTACGGGATAACGTACGGGTTAACGTACGGGATAATATACGGGAGAAAGTACGGGATAACGTACGGGATAATATACGAGAGAAAATACAGGAAAATGTAAGAGGAACGGCAATGGCTAGGTAGCACAGAAACTCCAAGGATGACAGCGAGGGACCCTGAATCTCCCAGCACTATGTCGAGGAACTGCAGGACTCCGAAGTACTACGAAAATGAACACATCCAGGAGTGAGAATAATATACGGGAAAACATGCGGGAAAACGTACGGGAAAACATGCGGAAAAACGTACGGGATAACGTACGGGTTAACGTACGGGATAATATACGGGAGAAAGTACGGGATAACGTACGGGATAATATACGAGAGAAAATACAGGAAAATGTAAGAGGAACGGCAACGGCTAGGTAGCACAGAAACTCCAAGGATGACAGCGAGGGACCCTGAATCTCCCAGCACTATGTCGAGGAACTGCAGGACTCCGAAGTACTACGAAAATGAACACATCCAGGAGTGAGAATAATATACGGGAAAACATGCGGGAAAACGTACGGGAAAACATGCGGGAAAACGTACGGGATAACGTACGGGATAATATACGGGAGAAAGTACGGGATAACGTACGGGATAATATACGAGAGAAAATACAGGAAAATGTAAGAGGAACGGCAATGGCTAGGTAGCACAGAAACTCCAAGGATGACAGCGAGGGACCCTGAATCTCCCAGCACTATGTCGAGGAACTGCAGGACTCCGAAGTACTACGAAAATGAACACATCCGGGAGTGAGAATAATATACGGGAAAACATGCGGGAAAACGTACGGGAAAACATGCGGAAAAACGTACGGGATAACGTACGGGTTAACGTACGGGATAATATACGGGAGAAAGTACGGGATAACGTACGGGATAATATACGAGAGAAAATACAGGAAAATGTAAGAGGAACGGCAACGGCTAGGTAGCACAGAAACTCCAAGGATGACAGCGAGGGACCCTGAATCTCCCAGCACTATGTCGAGGAACTGCAGGACTCCGAAGTACTACGAAAATGAACACATCCAGGAGTGAGAATAATATACGGGAAAACATGCGGGAAAACGTACGGGAAAACATGCGGAAAAACGTACGGGATAACGTACGGGTTAACGTACGGGATAATATACGGGAGAAAGTACGGGATAACGTACGGGATAATATACGAGAGAAAATACAGGAAAATGTAAGAGGAACGGCAACGGCTAGGTAGCACAGAAACTCCAAGGATGACAGCGAGGGACCCTGAATCTCCCAGCACTATGTCGAGGAACTGCAGGACTCCGAAGTACTACGAAAATGAACACATCCAGGAGTGAGAATAATATACGGGAAAACATGCGGGAAAACGTACGGGAAAACATGCGGGAAAACGTACGGGATAACGTACGGGATAATATACGGGAGAAAGTACGGGATAACGTGCGGGATAATATACGAGAGAAAATACAGGAAAATGTAAGAGGAACGGCAACGGCTAGGTAGCACAGAAACTCCAAGGATGACAGCGAGGGACCCTGAATCTCCCAGCACTATGTCGAGGAACTGCAGGACTCCGAAGTACTACGAAAATGAACACATCCAGGAGTGAGAATAATATACGGGAAAACATGCGGGAAAACGTACGGGAAAACATGCGGGAAAACGTACGGGATAACGTACGGGATAATATACGGGAGAAAGTACGGGATAACGTGCGGGATAATATACGAGAGAAAATACAGGAAAATGTAAGAGGAACGGCAACGGCTAGGTAGCACAGAAACTCCAAGGATGACAGCGAGGGACCCTGAATCTCCCAGCACTATGTCGAGGAACTGCAGGACTCCGAAGTACTACGAAAATGAACACATCCAGGAGTGAGAATAATATACGGGAAAACATGCGGGAAAACGTACGGGTTAACGTACGGGATAATATACGGGAGAAAGTACGGGATAACGTACGGGATAATATACGGGTACAGGAAGTACAGTAAGTACAGGAAAATGTAAGAGGAACGGCAACGGCTAGGTAGCACAGAAACTCTAAGGATGACAGCGAGGGACCCTGAATCTCCCAGCACTACGTCGAGGAAATGCAGGACTCCGAAGTACTACGAAAATGAACACATCCGGGAGTGAGAATAATATACGGGAAAACATGCGGGAAAACGTACGGGAAAACATGCGGGAAAACGTACGGGATAATATACGGGAGAAAGTACAGGAAAATGTAAGAGGAACGGCAACGGCTAGGTAGCACAGAAACTCCAAGGATGACAGCGAGGGACCCTGAATCTCCCAGCACTATGTCGAGGAACTGCAGGACTCCGAAGTACTACGAAAATGAACACATCCAGGAGTGAGAATAATATACGGGAAAACATGCGGAAAAATGTACGGGATAACGTACGGGTTAACGTACGGGATAATATACGGGAGAAAGTACGGGATAACGTACGGGATAATATACGAGAGAAAATACAGGAAAATGTAAGAGGAACGGCAACGGCTAGGTAGCACAGAAACTCCAAGGATGACAGCGAGGGACCCTGAATCTCCCAGCACTATGTCGAGGAACTGCAGGACTCCGAAGTACTACGAAAATGAACACATCCAGGAGTGAGAATAATATACGGGAAAACATGCGGGAAAACGTACGGGAAAACATGCGGAAAAACGTACGGGATAACGTACGGGTTAACGTACGGGATAATATACGGGAGAAAGTACGGGATAACGTACGGGATAATATACGAGAGAAAATACAGGAAAATGTAAGAGGAACGGCAACGGCTAGGTAGCACAGAAACTCCAAGGATGACAGCGAGGGACCCTGAATCTCCCAGCACTATGTCGAGGAACTGCAGGACTCCGAAGTACTACGAAAATGAACACATCCGGGAGTGAGAATAATATACGGGAAAACATGCGGGAAAACGTACGGGAAAACATGCGGAAAAACGTACGGGATAACGTACGGGTTAACGTACGGGATAATATACGGGAGAAAGTACGGGATAACGTACGGGATAATATACGAGAGAAAATACAGGAAAATGTAAGAGGAACGGCAACGGCTAGGTAGCACAGAAACTCCAAGGATGACAGCGAGGGACCCTGAATCTCCCAGCACTATGTCGAGGAACTGCAGGACTCCGAAGTACTACGAAAATGAACACATCCAGGAGTGAGAATAATATACGGGAAAACATGCGGGAAAACGTACGGGAAAACATGCGGAAAAACGTACGGGATAACGTACGGGTTAACGTACGGGATAATATACGGGAGAAAGTACGGGATAACGTACGGGATAATATACGAGAGAAAATACAGGAAAATGTAAGAGGAACGGCAACGGCTAGGTAGCACAGAAACTCCAAGGATGACAGCGAGGGACCCTGAATCTCCCAGCACTATGTCGAGGAACTGCAGGACTCCGAAGTACTACGAAAATGAACACATCCAGGAGTGAGAATAATATACGGGAAAACATGCGGGAAAACGTACGGGAAAACATGCGGGAAAACGTACGGGATAACGTACGGGATAATATACGGGAGAAAGTACGGGATAACGTGCGGGATAATATACGAGAGAAAATACAGGAAAATGTAAGAGGAACGGCAACGGCTAGGTAGCACAGAAACTCCAAGGATGACAGCGAGGGACCCTGAATCTCCCAGCACTATGTCGAGGAACTGCAGGACTCCGAAGTACTACGAAAATGAACACATCCAGGAGTGAGAATAATATACGGGAAAACATGCGGGAAAACGTACGGGAAAACATGCGGGAAAACGTACGGGATAACGTACGGGATAATATACGGGAGAAAGTACGGGATAACGTGCGGGATAATATACGAGAGAAAATACAGGAAAATGTAAGAGGAACGGCAACGGCTAGGTAGCACAGAAACTCCAAGGATGACAGCGAGGGACCCTGAATCTCCCAGCACTATGTCGAGGAACTGCAGGACTCCGAAGTACTACGAAAATGAACACATCCGGGAGTGAGAATAATATACGGGAAAACATGCGGGAAAACGTACGGGAAAACATGCGGAAAAACGTACGGGATAACGTACGGGTTAACGTACGGGATAATATACGGGAGAAAGTACGGGATAACGTACGGGATAATATACGAGAGAAAATACAGGAAAATGTAAGAGGAACGGCAACGGCTAGGTAGCACAGAAACTCCAAGGATGACAGCGAGGGACCCTGAATCTCCCAGCACTATGTCGAGGAACTGCAGGACTCCGAAGTACTACGAAAATGAACACATCCGGGAGTGAGAATAATATACGGGAAAACATGCGGGAAAACGTACGGGAAAACATGCGGAAAAACGTACGGGATAACGTACGGGTTAACGTACGGGATAATATACGGGAGAAAGTACGGGATAACGTACGGGATAATATACGAGAGAAAATACAGGAAAATGTAAGAGGAACGGCAACGGCTAGGTAGCACAGAAACTCCAAGGATGACAGCGAGGGACCCTGAATCTCCCAGCACTATGTCGAGGAACTGCAGGACTCCGAAGTACTACGAAAATGAACACATCCGGGAGTGAGAATAATATACGGGAAAACATGCGGGAAAACGTACGGGAAAACATGCGGAAAAACGTACGGGATAACGTACGGGTTAACGTACGGGATAATATACGGGAGAAAGTACGGGATAACGTACGGGATAATATACGAGAGAAAATACAGGAAAATGTAAGAGGAACGGCAACGGCTAGGTAGCACAGAAACTCCAAGGATGACAGCGAGGGACCCTGAATCTCCCAGCACTATGTCGAGGAACTGCAGGACTCCGAAGTACTACGAAAATGAACACATCCAGGAGTGAGAATAATATACGGGAAAACATGCGGGAAAACGTACGGGAAAACATGCGGAAAAACGTACGGGATAACGTACGGGTTAACGTACGGGATAATATACGGGAGAAAGTACGGGATAACGTACGGGATAATATACGAGAGAAAATACAGGAAAATGTAAGAGGAACGGCAACGGCTAGGTAGCACAGAAACTCCAAGGATGACAGCGAGGGACCCTGAATCTCCCAGCACTATGTCGAGGAACTGCAGGACTCCGAAGTACTACGAAAATGAACACATCCAGGAGTGAGAATAATATACGGGAAAACATGCGGGAAAACGTACGGGAAAACATGCGGGAAAACGTACGGGATAACGTACGGGATAATATACGGGAGAAAGTACGGGATAACGTGCGGGATAATATACGAGAGAAAATACAGGAAAATGTAAGAGGAACGGCAACGGCTAGGTAGCACAGAAACTCCAAGGATGACAGCGAGGGACCCTGAATCTCCCAGCACTATGTCGAGGAACTGCAGGACTCCGAAGTACTACGAAAATGAACACATCCAGGAGTGAGAATAATATACGGGAAAACATGCGGGAAAACGTACGGGAAAACATGCGGGAAAACGTACGGGATAACGTACGGGATAATATACGGGAGAAAGTACGGGATAACGTGCGGGATAATATACGAGAGAAAATACAGGAAAATGTAAGAGGAACGGCAACGGCTAGGTAGCACAGAAACTCCAAGGATGACAGCGAGGGACCCTGAATCTCCCAGCACTATGTCGAGGAACTGCAGGACTCCGAAGTACTACGAAAATGAACACATCCAGGAGTGAGAATAATATACGGGAAAACATGCGGGAAAACGTACGGGTTAACGTACGGGATAATATACGGGAGAAAGTACGGGATAACGTACGGGATAATATACGGGTACAGGAAGTACAGTAAGTACAGGAAAATGTAAGAGGAACGGCAACGGCTAGGTAGCACAGAAACTCTAAGGATGACAGCGAGGGACCCTGAATCTCCCAGCACTACGTCGAGGAAATGCAGGACTCCGAAGTACTACGAAAATGAACACATCCGGGAGTGAGAATAATATACGGGAAAACATGCGGGAAAACGTACGGGAAAACATGCGGGAAAACGTACGGGATAACGTACGGGATAATATACGGGAGAAAGTACAGGAAAATGTAAGAGGAACGGCAACGGCTAGGTAGCACAGAAACTCCAAGGATGACAGCGAGGGACCCTGAATCTCCCAGCACTATGTCGAGGAACTGCAGGACTCCGAAGTACTACGAAAATGAACACATCCAGGAGTGAGAATAATATACGGGAAAACATGCGGAAAAACGTACGGGATAACGTACGGGATAACGTACGGGATAATATACGGGAGAAAGTACAGAAAAATGTAAGAGGAACGGCAACGGCTAGGTAGCACAGAAACTCCAAGGATGACAGCGAGGGACCCTGAATCTCCCAGCACTATGTCGAGGAACTGCAGGACTCCGAAGTACTACGAAAATGAACACATCCAGGAGTGAGAATAATATACGGGAAAACATGCGGAAAAATGTACGGGATAACGTACGGGTTAACGTACGGGATAATATACGGGAGAAAGTACGGGATAACGTACGGGATAATATACGAGAGAAAATACAGGAAAATGTAAGAGGAACGGCAACGGCTAGGTAGCACAGAAACTCCAAGGATGACAGCGAGGGACCCTGAATCTCCCAGCACTATGTCGAGGAACTGCAGGACTCCGAAGTACTACGAAAATGAACACATCCGGGAGTGAGAATAATATACGGGAAAACATGCGGGAAAACGTACGGGAAAACATGCGGAAAAACGTACGGGATAACGTACGGGTTAACGTACGGGATAATATACGGGAGAAAGTACGGGATAACGTACGGGATAATATACGAGAGAAAATACAGGAAAATGTAAGAGGAACGGCAACGGCTAGGTAGCACAGAAACTCCAAGGATGACAGCGAGGGACCCTGAATCTCCCAGCACTATGTCGAGGAACTGCAGGACTCCGAAGTACTACGAAAATGAACACATCCGGGAGTGAGAATAATATACGGGAAAACATGCGGAAAAACGTACGGGATAACGTACGGGTTAACGTACGGGATAATATACGGGAGAAAGTACGGGATAACGTACGGGATAATATACGAGAGAAAATACAGGAAAATGTAAGAGGAACGGCAACGGCTAGGTAGCACAGAAACTCCAAGGATGACAGCGAGGGACCCTGAATCTCCCAGCACTATGTCGAGGAACTGCAGGACTCCGAAGTACTACGAAAATGGACACATCCAGGAGTGAGAATAATATACGGGAAAACATGCGGGAAAACGTACGGGATAACGTACGGGATAATATACGGGAGAAAGTATAGGAAAATGTAAGAGGAACGGCAACGGCTAGGTAGCACAGAAACTCCAAGGATGACAGCGAGGGACCCTGAATCTCCCAGCACTACGTCGAGGAAATGCAGGACTCCGAAGTACTACGAAAATGAACACATCCGGGAGTGAGAATAATATACGGGAAAACATGCGGGAAAACGTACGGGAAAACATGCGGGAAAACGTACGGGATAACGTACGGGATAATATACGGGAGAAAGTACAGGAAAATGTAAGAGGAACGGCAACGGCTAGGTAGCACAGAAACTCCAAGGATGACAGCGAGGGACCCTGAATCTCCCAGCACTATGTCGAGGAACTGCAGGACTCCGAAGTACTACGAAAATGAACACATCCAGGAGTGAGAATAATATACGGGAAAACATGCGGAAAAACGTACGGGATAACGTACGGGATAACGTACGGGATAATATACGGGAGAAAGTACAGAAAAATGTAAGAGGAACGGCAACGGCTAGGTAGCACAGAAACTCCAAGGATGACAGCGAGGGACCCTGAATCTCCCAGCACTATGTCGAGGAACTGCAGGACTCCGAAGTACTACGAAAATGAACACATCCAGGAGTGAGAATAATATACGGGAAAACATGCGGAAAAATGTACGGGATAACGTACGGGTTAACGTACGGGATAATATACGGGAGAAAGTACGGGATAACGTACGGGATAATATACGAGAGAAAATACAGGAAAATGTAAGAGGAACGGCAACGGCTAGGTAGCACAGAAACTCCAAGAATGACAGCGAGGGACCCTGAATCTCCCAGCACTATGTCGAGGAACTGCAGGACTCCGAAGTACTACGAAAATGAACACATCCGGGAGTGAGAATAATATACGGGAAAACATGCGGGAAAACGTACGGGAAAACATGCGGAAAAACGTACGGGATAACGTACGGGTTAACGTACGGGATAATATACGGGAGAAAGTACGGGATAACGTACGGGATAATATACGAGAGAAAATACAGGAAAATGTAAGAGGAACGGCAACGGCTAGGTAGCACAGAAACTCCAAGGATGACAGCGAGGGACCCTGAATCTCCCAGCACTATGTCGAGGAACTGCAGGACTCCGAAGTACTACGAAAATGAACACATCCGGGAGTGAGAATAATATACGGGAAAACATGCGGGAAAACGTACGGGAAAACATGCGGAAAAACGTACGGGATAACGTACGGGTTAACGTACGGGATAATATACGGGAGAAAGTACGGGATAACGTACGGGATAATATACGAGAGAAAATACAGGAAAATGTAAGAGGAACGGCAACGGCTAGGTAGCACAGAAACTCCAAGGATGACAGCGAGGGACCCTGAATCTCCCAGCACTATGTCGAGGAACTGCAGGACTCCGAAGTACTACGAAAATGGACACATCCAGGAGTGAGAATAATATACGGGAAAACATGCGGGAAAACGTACGGGATAACGTACGGGATAATATACGGGAGAAAGTATAGGAAAATGTAAGAGGAACGGCAACGGCTAGGTAGCACAGAAACTCCAAGGATGACAGCGAGGGACCCTGAATCTCCCAGCACTACGTCGAGGAAATGCAGGACTCCGAAGTACTACGAACATGAACACATCCGGGAGTGAGAATAATATACGGGAAAACATGCGGAAAAATGTACGGGATAACGTACGGGTTAACGTACGGGATAATATACGGGAGAAAGTACGGGATAACGTACGGGATAATATACGAGAGAAAATACAGGAAAATGTAAGAGGAACGGCAACGGCTAGGTAGCACAGAAACTCCAAGGATGACAGCGAGGGACCCTGAATCTCCCAGCACTATGTCGAGGAACTGCAGGACTCCGAAGTACTACGAAAATGAACACATCCGGGAGTGAGAATAATATACGGGAAAACATGCGGGAAAACGTACGGGAAAACATGCGGAAAAACGTACGGGATAACGTACGGGTTAACGTACGGGATAATATACGGGAGAAAGTACGGGATAACGTACGGGATAATATACGGGAGAAAGTACAGAAAAATGTAAGAGGAACGGCAACGGCTAGGTAGCACAGAAACTCCAAGGATGACAGCGAGGGACCCTGAATCTCCCAGCACTATGTCGAGGAACTGCAGGACTCCGAAGTACTACGAAAATGAACACATCCAGGAGTGAGAATAATATACGGGAAAACATGCGGAAAAATGTACGGGATAACGTACGGGTTAACGTACGGGATAATATACGGGAGAAAGTACGGGATAACGTACGGGATAATATACGAGAGAAAATACAGGAAAATGTAAGAGGAACGGCAACGGCTAGGTAGCACAGAAACTCCAAGGATGACAGCGAGGGACCCTGAATCTCCCAGCACTATGTCGAGGAACTGCAGGACTCCGAAGTACTACGAAAATGAACACATCCGGGAGTGAGAATAATATACGGGAAAACATGCGGGAAAACGTACGGGAAAACATGCGGAAAAACGTACGGGATAACGTACGGGTTAACGTACGGGATAATATACGGGAGAAAGTACGGGATAACGTACGGGATAATATACGAGAGAAAATACAGGAAAATGTAAGAGGAACGGCAACGGCTAGGTAGCACAGAAACTCCAAGGATGACAGCGAGGGACCCTGAATCTCCCAGCACTATGTCGAGGAACTGCAGGACTCCGAAGTACTACGAAAATGAACACATCCGGGAGTGAGAATAATATACGGGAAAACATGCGGGAAAACGTACGGGAAAACATGCGGAAAAACGTACGGGATAACGTACGGGTTAACGTACGGGATAATATACGGGAGAAAGTACGGGATAACGTACGGGATAATATACGAGAGAAAATACAGGAAAATGTAAGAGGAACGGCAACGGCTAGGTAGCACAGAAACTCCAAGGATGACAGCGAGGGACCCTGAATCTCCCAGCACTATGTCGAGGAACTGCAGGACTCCGAAGTACTACGAAAATGGACACATCCAGGAGAATAATATACGGGAAAACATGCGGGAAAACGTACGGGATAACGTACGGGATAATATACGGGAGAAAGTATAGGAAAATGTAAGAGGAACGGCAACGGCTAGGTAGCACAGAAACTCCAAGGATGACAGCGAGGGACCCTGAATCTCCCAGCACTACGTCGAGGAAATGCAGGACTCCGAAGTACTACGAACATGAATTCGTCCTGGATCAAGAGATAATGGGGAAAAAATATGTACGATCAAGAGTAATGGCGTGCTGCACACAAAAGCTGTCAAGGTTATTGCGAGGTATTATGAAATTATAAAGACTGGGATCAGGAACTCGAAGTAAAGCAATTCGTATCTTAAATATTGTATTTCGAACTGATGTTGATATTTCCCATCCTCAGGGCTACTATGTTACACAGCATGCGTTCGTCACGTGTTGGTCAGGTTTGTCATAACTTGACATGACAATTCTACTTGAGGGAATGAGCTCTCAGAGTGAAACTCCCGCTATTTTCATGAGAGACATCGTGTAACTGGGACTTCGCGTCCTATGTTTAATTCTCGTAATCAGCTAAAAACAAAAGCCCATCGGGTAGCGTGTTATCTAGTATGCATGGGGAACTGCCTTCACTGTCATTACTGTGGCCAGGAAACAAAAGCGAGGAAGAAAACTCTGAGTTTCCATATCTTTGCCATTTCCGTTGTCACCATATTGTGATTGGTGAACTTTGACCGGCTCTCGTTTAAAAACTATGAACTTTTGAACAAAAGGAAGGTCATTTTCGTAATCTCCTTCTGATCCTGATCCTCGCTACGTGGAGATTGTCTGCGAATTTTGGGACACCCTGTATATTACTACATAGATAATAAACAATATTATAAGAACCGAAGTATCACAAATTAATTACAAGAAAGGTACGTAAGAAGTTTGAGTTACAATTTACGTTCAAATATCGGGTCTCGTGTGTGTATGTGACTTTCTCGCTTTGGAAGTCTAGGTCGACGAAGACGTTGAATCTGACTTCCTGGACTGCACAGACTTCAATATTCTATACATAAATGCATTATGTACCACGAAAAAAGTATTTCGTATATGAAATACGAAAGAAATTCGTGTCACAATTCATGTTGATGGAAATTTTGTATTAACAATCAAATATGCGAAAAGTGAATGAAAAATGCATTTCGCTTTATAGTCAAGTATGTGAGAAGTACGTGCAAAGTTTCTATCGCAAGCTGCGTTCAAAATTCATATCACGTCAATGAAGTATGTGATAAGTACGTAAAAAGTTTCTGCCGTACGAATCAAGTATAATTCCAGCGTGCATGTCGACATCGGCCTGGATCTCGAAATTCACATTATAATGAGCCAATTCCGAAGTACATGCAAAGTACAGAATCATCTCAGTGGCAATACTTGAGCAAGACAAAATACTACTCAGTTCCTGATACATTCTCAGGCAAACAAGGTATTATGGTATCGCTAGAAAAAGTAAATGATCTGAATTCCTAATGAAACTAGTCCATAATGGAAGTTTATACATACTCCGATTCGTGTACATATTAAACTACTAGATCAGATTGTTGTTAACAATTCCTCTTTTATTAAAACCACATCATTATGTAGTTATCAAGTACATAGTTGGGTTAACATCTCTAGCTGAAATTTAATCGAAGATGTATTTAGTGCCTTTAAAGTTTATCAGGTTCAATAAAGGAGCTTTAAAGGCACAATCAAGGATCTATCAAGTATCGCGGAAGTCCCTATCTATTGCATAGATTTCAGTCATCAGCATTTCTGATAACGCTTACACAAATCACACCTGACCTCTGCCCTCAAGAAAATGTGATTGATTTAATTTTATATTGAAACCAAATATGAAAACTATTTTTATAAAACTTTTATACACTTTCAACATTTGGTCATTTCACATTAAACAATTTTTTATTTTGTTGGAGACATATGTATTCATTTCCATCCCTTTTTTTTTATCATCAACATTTCTTCCACGAGTATCTTATCGGTCGTCATTTTGAGTTTCAAATTTTGATTCAATCAAATGAGTTTCACTCACAAGAAGACAGATGCCATAATTTCTAATAATACCTTCGCAATTTCTACGATAAGAAGATTTGCGAAAAACAAATTGTTTATCAGTCGCAAAATATATTTACCTGTCGGACTTGGAGTCAATTCCATCATTACATTTTTTATGTGTGACTGATTGAACTGGTATTTTTCCAAGAAAGAGAATTTCGGTGAACCTCTTCCTCGATGAAGACCGGTTACAGCTTTGCTAATGGCTTTGCTGTACTCTCGTGCCAAAAAATTCGTGTGAGGCACTATCAGGCCGATTGTCAACGGTGGCAGGGATGAATTGCTCCGTGGATTCTCGGAGTAGAATCCCTTATTTGACGGCGTCCATCCGTTCGCGTACGAAATTATAAACATTCCGAGGATCAGAAGAAAACTTCGTGGGAATTGCATTTTATATATAGGGCACTTTGTCACAAGAAATATTCCGAATTTGATCTTCTAGAGGCCTTGATGCTCTGAATCTCTTACATCCTGTCAATCGGTATGCTTGTGTTGCATCCTCTTCGTAGAGCACTTAAAATGATCGTTAAATAACTTAATTTCATCTCCCACATGTCTTCCCACTTAAAAATACTTGTGACACAATACAAGTTCTCGAAATTGCGGAACCTTTTTGCCAACCTCGACCCGATTAAAGTTCTTGTCTACGATTATCTGTTTTGTCTTTTGACGAATTATTATTTGAATATTTATTTACATGTGTTATTCAGTTTGTCTCATATCACTGTCACGATGATCACTTGTATATTTATGTCTTTTAACATCGATTGCTACATAGAACATTACTTTATTGATAATAATTATTTCTCATCTTTCCCTCTTCTCGCTCAGGGTCATTGAGTGTTAGAAACATTCTGAAATCGGGTTAGAATTTTATTTTGAACGTAATTACTTTGGGAGACTGCTATTAGTATTTGCGTGAAACGGAGGAACAATACTTAATACTAATTCAATTTTGGTGATTTAACCGCAATAAGAAAATTTACGATAACTACTATCGTCATAGTTAAAATTGCACAATAATCTAAAGCCCTACGTCATATCTTTCAGCGGGTCGATAATAAAGACTTAACTAAAACAATGTAGAGTTCCAATAGAGCTGTGTAATTTCCTTTCGATTTCTTATTAGGAGTAATTATTAAGAACAGTGTCTATTTTTACAAACAACCACTAACTTTACCCTGCATTTATAAATTCTACAATATCCGTGCATATATCCATTTTTCAACAAACATTAAGAAGCCAAGAAGCCTCCATCTTAATAGCTAAAGATACAGGAACGTTCGTTGAATCCCTTAATAAAACAGAATGCTCCCGTCTAAGTGATTAGCCTACTGTAGGGTAATATTATATAACCTGGTCTATCGAGAGCAGGGAGTTGGCAGTCTTCAGACACGCAAGTCTAATGCTTAAATAACTGAAATGAATACGAAAATGGTCTCAATATTATTAACGCACTAGTATCATGTTTCAAGAGAATAAATTTCTTTATGAATCAGTAAAAAAATACCATTATTCTAATTTTTTTCTATTAGGATACTTGCTTAGTTTTAAACTAACATGTTTTCAATCAAATTATTTTGAAACATTCAATGAATGATATAAAAATCTTATTCCATACTAACATGATTACTTATTCGACTTCATACATTTTTTGTTCATTGTCGTTAGAACTTTGAGAGTTTTTTTGAAAAGTATGAACTTGTTAATTTTGCATATTTATTCCACGTGAGTATATTTTTGTTCAGAAACAATTACTTGAATATCGGTGAATACGGTTCAGGTTGGCTGACACCGAAACCCTAGTGCTATTAACCACGGATCCCTTAAATTGTTCCGCCCCAGATAAGAAGAAGAGTGTAATGGGAAAATGAAGGTAATTTGACGCCATGCTCACTTGGAATAGGAAACGATGATTAAGACAAAACGAAAGACACGCCAATATTGGTGCACCTCTCATGCCGAACTGTATCAAATAACATTCAACAATACCAAAAAATTGTAATCCACGCTCTTCCGTTTGGAACCTTGTTTTCTCTTTTGTCCACAGCATCTTGCCAAGAGTTATACCTATGTGGATATAATCCTCAATGCATCTGCGATTTTTGTCACTTTTATACCATTGGTTGAAAAAAAATATATATATATGTATATGCTGATGAAGACGGAAGCAGAAAGTGCTGCTGAAAGATCGATTAACGAAGAGCGAGTCGGAAGTACCTTTTTTGAAAGAATCTTAGATGAAACACGAATTCTCTTTTGTATTGGAGCTTGTTAGACTTAAGAGCTGCGTTTATCCGAAGAAAACATGACATGAACCAGTTGTATGGCCAAACGTGAATCAAACGAATTTAGAAAAAAAAAAATTGTTAAACTTAACATGGCATCAAATGTGGCTTTATTATAATTTAACAAGCATTTTATTTTAGATTGATAGGTTTTTCTATGGACGTAAACGTCTAAGATACGTGGATAACAATTCCTATTGAAACAGGGTTTTTAAATAAATTCAGCTGTAGATGGATATAGGTACAGCTAATAGAGCTATAGAATTCAACAGTATAGACCCTAATGTGAATAAAATTATTGATTGTGTACAGAAATTCTATAATAATATTAATAGATTACTTATATGCAGTTGCTCTAAGTAACATGTTTGTAACTCCACAAATAAGTTCTATTTTGTAATATCTACGTAAACGAATTATCGCGGCTTGTTGACTGTCGGAGATATTTCTCAGATCTTATCAAGACAAAATTTAAAATATTCTTATCTCAGAAATCCAAAATGTCTCAAAATACCTCTCTTGCTCAGTCAAGTGTCTTTGTGGATTTAAAATTGTATAAGTCACTCAACTGGAAAAAAGTGGTATTTATTACAAAGTCCCGTATTAGATTTTGATTATGCTTTCAATAGTAATGAAAAACAATTGTGTTTTTGATCAGCACGACTAATACAAAGTTTTCAATAAAAACATCCTACAACGTTTCACATGAAATTAATTCTTTCTCCACTAAAGAGACAATAGGTGAAAATGATCAACCAAAGTTGTAATTCTGAAAATGTCCGATAACCGGTAATCACTTTGAAGATGTCTCACGGTTTCGTGCTAGCTTTTCCTCGTTGCATTAGGCACAAAGTAAGAACAAAAAAAAAAGGAAAAAATGAATGAAATGGAATATCAAGTGAAATACAACATAATCTGATTGATCAAAGCGAGGCTCGGCGATTGCCTTAAGTAAAATGTCCGAGTATAACATTATTGGAGATCTTCCTCGTTCTACTGTCCCATCTACCCATAACAACGCACATAAGCCTGCGGCTATAGCAGAGACTGAGGATTACGAAATCTTAGAGTTATCTCTACTAGTCTCAGCAGGGTGGACATTTATACTCTGTTAGGTAACGAACCGGGATGGAGCTCAAATTAAATATATCACCCTTCCATAAAAGAAACATTAATATAGTGTTCGAAAATGTTTTCATACATGTTTTAATTTTTCACATTATTTTACATGAAACGATGTGAATTTGTTTCAAGTATTGGCAGTTTTCCTTGAAATCAATTCATCTAATGTGGGAAAAGATATACAACGTCTTGTGTAAAAGTATTAAAACAGATATTACGTAGTGAGAACATATGTCCATTAAAGAAATCAATCAGAAGTCAAAAATATTATAATCGCTTCCATCTTGTGCTAACAGACGCTTTCGCCAACAAGATAGGGCAACAAAAACTTGAGCGTCAAAGCGCGCTATTCCTTCAAGTCGAATAGCGCGTAACATATGTATATACAGCTAACATAACCAAAAATTCGTTTTATAAAAAAGATGGATAAGACGTCACGAAAAATATTCTCTGTGAATTTATAAAATGACTTCAATTAAAGTATATAATACAGTAGTTATGGCAGGCGAAACTAAAAGCGTTCATATTGATGCTTATAATGCTAACTCACGCCAATTCGAACGGTCATAGCGTGAGCTCGTTAAAGCGCCTAGTTCAACTCGAACCCGCTACATAACTGCCCATAAACGTGAGCGCTGCAAGCGTATAAGCGCCTATGTCGAACGCACCCTACATGTGACTATAAATCTATTAGAACGTCTATTCAAATTTAATCATATAAGCAAACATCAACTTCACGCTTCATGAACCACGAATATTTTATAAATTTACAAATTAAAAATGATTTAGCTTGCGTCAGCAATTTTACACGTTTTCATTTCATAGATAATATTTAACAAACTGCTTGATCAGTTACTCTTATCATGAGTTTAACTTCAATTGTTACAAGTATTTGTGTAACTGTTAACTGAAATGTGAAACATATAGATATAATAATCGAAGAAATGAAATGAAAAAGTTTTCGAACTGAAAGGCTGACGCTACGACAAGGTAAGCCTACAAATTTAACTAACTGTACTATTACTATATCAATATCTTCCATATGATGTATAGGTACACAAATGTACGAAATTATGTAGTACAACCTCTCAATCTGAAGATAAAAATAAAAGAACACATTCTTTTGTATATGACATGCAACTATTGTTTGAATTGTGTTAAATGTGTCTTTATGTAAGATATACGTAGTATTACCCTATTTGAATTCAAATATTAAATGTAATCATGTGTCGAATCCCACTACTGGACAATAGCTATGTTATGATCAAATTGATATTCATTTTTATATGCCTGTTGATGCAATATTGCAGATTTCATAAATTTAAAATAAAAGTGTTTTTGACAGCATTGAAGGATTCATCGTTCTATTGACAATTTAGTGTCATTGATATCCGAATAACTAATTGAATAAATATCAATTTTCTCCCTCATAAAAAAATATAGCAGTAACTTCGTTTAATAGGTGGTGTTCAGTTGATGAAATTAATGTATTAGGAATGGAAGGCGCTCGAGCGTAATAGAGCATTATCCAACCAAATTAGAAATCCCTCTACGCATATAATAAAGATCACTAATAAACTTTTATAGAATTTATGAATAATGGCGCTGAAAGAATTCCCTATTATCACTTTTGATCGAAGTACCCCTGGGGTGGTTAATTGGACGGTTTTAAGAGTCTCTGAAAGCAGCACAGGATCTGGACAATCACATGGTGCGTTACCTTGAAAAAAACTTAGAGCCTCCTAAAAGACGCAGAGTATAATTCAATTAGTTCCGATACATTTTTCAAATCATAAAGTAAAGCGAAGAAAATATTTATTTACGTATGTAAATAAATACGGTGTATTTCTCACTAAATTTTTGTTTTACGGAGACTTATGGCATTGATTGCAATTATAACGAATGCTCTATCAAGAATGAATTATGAAAATTTAGGTAGAAAATGTAGATAGTAAATATCATTGAAAATAATAAATATTGTAAAAAATGCGCAGGATAAAATTCAACTTGTTCTTTAAAATTTAGTAACAGATCATTGCGTTGAATAATAACGATTAACGACTAATGTCAAAATGAAAGACAAATTCAGAAAATGATAGTTTAAAATAGTAAAATAATCACGAGATAATAAAAAAAAAAAAAAAACAAGAATGATTCATTAATTTATTTTACACTTAATATTTCGCTTAACGGCCCATTTTACCCCCATAATTTGATTTTAAATTAATTCTGTTACAATAAATGATTCGTGTTTACAGGTATTTACTCTAGACACAGAAAATATCAATTTTCAATTAGTTTCTCACGTGCAATTCCAGCCGTCAATGATGTCTCTGTTTACTGATTTAATAGAAATATATGCTTTAAGCTAGAGGCACATAAATGACGTTAAATAACGATGAGTGACTACTAAAATACCTTCATTTGTGCAAAATAGAAATTATAGATTGCATTACGTCATTTACTGCTCCCTCTATATTTAATATGACGAATGATCACAGTACTCTTAGATTTCATGCAAGAAAACTATTACAATATTAAATTAGACGTGTACCTTTACCTAACGGAAGTTGTAAGCGAAACTACGCGAATAAATCGTCTGAATCACAATTTAAATACCGACTTCAATGTTTCATTGAAGGAAATGTTGATTTAAGAAGTCCAATACGTAATTTCAAATAATTATCCTGACTGCTCATGATAGACGCTGCAAAATTCATATTAATCAAATTTATAAGTTGGTATACCTGTAACTTGTACAACAAATGAATTCCTGTGTCTAACCTAGGACATTTGCCTTTTAAAAAGGAGTCTGATGTCGAATGAGGACTCTAGTAGCATTAAGAAGAAGGCAAATAATCAGTCCTATGTAACTTTCATGTCCTATGAAATTTTTGTTTAAAAATAATTTCATGTTCTAGAACTTATGATAGATTATTAACATATACGAGCAGCATGCCAAAGACGTAATGTTAAGGATCGTACTGTGTAATATTATACATGAGCTTTAGCTTAAAGATCCGTATGGAAAATAATACGATTAAAAAAAACGCATACAAAACAGTCGGTAAAAACACAAATATAAAGGAAGAGCGTGCTTGTAGCTTAGTGAAAGTTGGGGTCAAGATTAATGGGACTTGAAATGAGAATAAAACAAAGCGCGAACAAGGGATGGTCGACGAGAAAAAAGTAAATGAACGAAACGAAGTACAAAAGTACTGGACGAAAGGGCAATAACTTTTGCCACACCCCGTATAAAGCTATCCTCAGAGTCGTGGGGATGTTTCGACAAGACGACACGTCGGGGCGCCACATACCCACTATGGTTATGTAAACAAAAGGTCCATTTAACAAAAACAAAGTCAACAAACGAATCAACTACGTTAAGCGTATTTTTTGTTTATCCGATTCTTGCCCCTATTTCATTGCGGTATTTTGTGGCTGCTTATTGATTTTTATTCATTATGAATTTTGAAATATATTGCTAGACGCTGAATGGAACTTTCAAGAATTTTATCGGTTGCTCAACTATTTACTAAAACTTTACATCTTCTGCACCCTTTTGTTGTTCTCTCCTGCTGGCATTGCTTTTCATAATCAACACGTTGCATAGTTATATTAACCTGTAGATGATTTCATTTAGAATGATTCGACGAATATAGTTACATTATTACGACATTTCACATATTTCATAGTTACATTATTCTTTTTAAAAGTAGTATCAATTACGACACAGATTAATACAGTGCACGTCTTGTTTAAAGTTATGACACAATGAAAGAAGTAAATATTTTCTCATTATCCGAGTGACATTAGATCATTGAATAGTTAAGTACTGAGGATTTTTAGAAAGTAACAACCTAACCGAAATGTTAGTCCGAATTTTACTCCGTTTAATTATCATTTCAGTTTTGGAATGATATTAACGATTTATAGCACGTGCAATAATATTTAAAAGATATTATACACGATGTTATGAATAAATATATCGGTTATTAAATGTTTTAGTTGACAGAATTTTAATTCTCGAAAAACATTTAAGAACGATGCTTTAATTCTCTATAGTCCCAAACAGAACAAAGACGGCAGCGCGATAATCCGGTGTGATTTATTAAGCAAATGTGTCAGAATTAATAAAAAAGATTCATTATTGAATCGACTGATTATTAGTAAATTTACTGCACCAAAAACATAGCACTTTCACTTGTTCACGCTGAATCAGACGGTGGCGCAGAAGTGGCCGAGCGCAAAACGAAGACACGCGCGACAGCATCCCTAAGGCTCCAAAAAACACTCACTGGATACGCTCCCGACGTGTCTTACGTATTTAATAAAATTTTCAAAGATTTTCGAGAAGCGTCCACTGCGAAATAGGGAAACCAACAAAGGGAAGCTGACACCGCCCAGCTGCTTGATCCCGGGTGGCCAACACGAAAAACCACCCCTGTCGAGATACTGCCAAACGAACCCCTTTGCGCATGGCCCGTTTCCATAGCAACTGTCTATCCAGACATCCAGCCAAAGACTTCGCTGGCATGCGTAACCCCCATGTGGATGGTAAATCCTGTTAAAGCGGTCGCATCCTTTTCGAATCGAATACCTCGCGTCAAGAGCGATTTCACAAAATCCCAATAATCTGGGAATTTGAATAACGGATGTTAAGGATTACATATTTCAACAATGGATTCAATTCTCATTTTTTATTTTAGTGATCGAAAAACGCATGCATGGATTAATCTTTGCGTGATTTATAAAATATCGATCGACTTACATGTTTTATTGTTTAACTTTCAAGTGCTTGTGTAAAATTGATTAAATTCTGACGCTAATTTATATATGGTATATCTTATATATAAAAATCTCGTGTCACGGTGTTTGTTGCCGAACTCCTCCGAAACGGCTCGACCGATTTTCATGAAATTTGGTATGTATATTTGATAGGTATGAGAATCGGTCGTAAAGTATATTTCATACCGCTAGGTAATTAGGGTGTCCGTATCCAGACAAATTTTTTGTATTTTTTTTGACAAACATTTTTTTTTGTATTCTTTTTTATTTGGCATCAGAAAATACCTATAACACCAAATTTTCACACTCCTACCCCCACCCTTCCATTTCTTAATACGGGATAATCTTATACGCGATTTTAGTATTTTTTTTATGAAATAATTTAACCGTCGTTCGTATTTCAAACAGAACGAAATTATTTATGTCGTTGAATGATAGATGCCGCTACGTCCGCCTCATCCAACTTTCATCCACGCATGCGTCACGCACGCACGTCATTTTGAAATTTCAATCATGAAATGTCAATTTTGATTTATAAGCAATATATACGTATTTTATGACTGTAAAAAGGTTGGTAAAATACTGAAAGAACAAATACATTATCGATATACCGTTTTTCATCAGTAAGTACAAGAATTTTGTCTATTTGTGTGTATATACAGTGAACAATTTTAATTTATAAAAAAGGTTGATAAAATACTAAAAGAATAAATCCATTATCGGTATACGGTTTTTTATAAGTAATTAAAACAATTTTGTATATTTGTGTGTGTGAGTATTACAGTGAACAATGCCAGGAAGACGGAAGGGGGCGAGTTTAGGAAGAAGAGGGAATAGAACAACAAATAGGAGAAATAATAGAGCAGAAAGACCAGACGAACAAATCCAAGAAGATAACGAAAATATGCGTGTGAGCATGTCGCAATTGCGTGCATCTCAATCACAAGAGGCACGAGATGAAAGAAATCAACAACAACAATTGGAACGGAGACAAGCGCGACGGTTCGTAGTTAACACACGCAGAGCAAATGACCTACAACGCCAACAAGTACATCGAGCATTTACATCCGCTTCGTTCCTTCGTCTCGCATTCGAGTACCAGCCAGATATTGAATATTCCGCTCATCCGAAAGTCGTGATTGGTGCTATGGGCAAAGAATGTCCTCATTGTCATGCGCTCAAATTCAAACATGAGTCAGCCGGGATGTGTCGTGCTTCAGGAAAAGTGCAACTACCAGAAATTGAGACACCACCAGAACCATTGAACGGATTGCTCATCGGCACGGATCCAGATTCAAACCTGTTCCTGAAGTCCATTCGCACATTCAATTCATGCTTCCAAATGACTTCGTTCAGAGCAACAGAAATAGTTTACAATACTGCAGCAAGTGGTCAACAATTCAATTCAACATTCAAAATAAAAGGCCAAGTGTATCACAAAGTAGGCTCATTTCTGCCAATGCCAAACGAACCACATAAATTTTTACAAATCTGCTTCATGGGAGGTGAGGACATCAATCGTGTGGATGCACGTTGCGGCTACAATAACCTAAATTCACCTAATGCCAGGCGCATCGTCGGCGAACTGGACGCCCTATTGAATGAGCACAATGAATTATAGAAATTCTTCAAATCACACATACACGAAATATCGTACACTTAATTGCTCTTCGAAATTAATATTCATTTGATATATTTTTTATCCTAAAGTAGGAAAATGAAAACAATGAATATGTCCATTATGTTAATGAAATACATTGAATTGAGAAAATGAATGGTTGGTGTTTATTTGTTTTTATCGGCGGTCATCGTCTACAGCGCTCAGTTCCTCTTTTTGTCATAGATCCCATCCCCAAACACTTACAATACATTCGTTATATTTTATTTAACAACCAACATATTCACTAGAAATAATTTATATGGCAGAACAACGTTCGCGGGATCAGCTTGTATATTATAATATTAAATTTTTTATATATGGTATAATATATACAATTTGCAATAACAGATAATGATAAGAAATGACGAGTTCTAAGTTTAAACTTTGTTATTTTACACATTAATAACCCTGTTAGCACAAATGTAGAAAGGACGTCTGAAAAACAACTTTAAGACATTATTTAGTTTGAAGAAGTCTTAAAGTAGTCTTTAACCCCTTCGTTGGCATTGGCGCAATACTGCGCGGAATCTAACCGTGCCCTGTGTGTCATTGACGCATTAGCGCGCACATCGTTTTTTGTCGTAACTTGCTCCGATTTGGAAGTCAGCTGGTAGTTAGGGGTTTTTGGGGTCGCTGCATCCGATTTTGAAGTCAATTTGCTACATTCAAAATTGCTGACAAAAAATGGTTGACCAAAAATTTAAAAAAAATGTCCAATACTTGAACTTATTGACAATACATTGACTAAAGGGTTTTCTTGGGTCACTGAATTCGAATTTGAAATTAGCCAAATTTAAAATGACTGACCCAAAATGGAGGGCATCATTTTGTCAGGAAAGTCTAAGTATTGTACATTTTTTGCAAATTTTCAAATCGTAAAAAAAATGTTTTATCAGTTTCAGCACATTTAGTCGAATTCTCCACATCAACGAAGGAGTTACAATAACATTTCGATAAATATGTTAACAAGGACCCTACGTAGGAGAAACGTACGTTCTAACCTCTATAAGCTCGAATGGGCAACTCTGAGAAACCCTGCAAGCAATTATGTTCTCTGATACTTGTGAATACGTAAAAGTTACTATTCATTGCTTTACTAAATATTGAATTGTCATTCTATATCTGAATTAATGTAAATAATGTAATTCATAAATAAGGCTACTGATTTAATTAAAAGCGTTGATCGGTTTGATTGAGTTATCCACTTAATTGAATACAATTGACATGCCTTGAAAACGATTGTGTCACCATCGCTATGCAAATGCCTTGCAAACTATAAATAACAAGTTAATTACGTTAATGTGCTCATTCAGAATTTATTAAATAGACTATAAATTGTGAAGAGATATTGCACTAATTAATATTGCCAATTGATTTTACATCAGTCCACAGCAAATTCCTATATACTAGTAAAAGTTCATCATCCTGATAAAAATAAGTTTCTTCCATCTACTTAATCTACGATGATAATTTTAAAATAAAAAAACCCAATATCATTCTATGAAAATTATTTCTCAAAGAATAAAATCCATGTAAATCCTCTCTGCTCTACATCGCCACTTTTCTGGCAAAACACCTGAAAAAGCAATAAATATCGAGTTTTCGTTTGGTATCTGTGGAAAGTAAAATCTCGCGTCAGGCATTTTTTATTCTATTTCCAAACAGATCAAGTTTGAAAATTCAATAAAATTTAGTTGCGTATTCATTTCATCATAAATCGATATACACAAGGATACGCTTTTGACCTCGTCGGTGGCAGGGAGAATTCGACCGAAAATGCTCAAACTGGCAACAAATTTTTTAAAATTACAGTTGGCAATATATGTATACCACTTGAATTCCACATCGACGCAAGGTAAGACAAAAACCAATGTGCGCATTATTGCTTCAATGTCAACGAAGGAGTTTATACACGCGTAATTAACACACAGGAAACATATTTAATACACGCACGCACTCCTATTATAGCAGCAGAGTTATAGAGAGCTGATTACGAAATTGAAATAATTGGACCGATTAAAAGCCGATATGCATCTATTAGCGTAATGGTAATTTTCAATGTATAAAAAATATAGTGCTTTGATGTATAAGCGTGAGTGCCTGCGTAAACTATACACTTCGTACCTGAATTAGAATAAAATTATATATGTTGTGATAATAGTCCCTAACCAGACACGGGGTATCCGAGCGAGCACTAGTTCGCTGCCGCGCCGCTAGGTGGACAAGGAAACTCGCATGAAAAAACGTAGGGCCGAGTAAATAATTAAGCCGTCGATTTTGCAATTTTGGTCTACTTCACCAGTAAAATATATTCTGGTATCCTGCATCTTGTATCCTGCATCTGGTATCCTGAATCCAGTATCCTGAATCCTGCATCTTGTACCCAGCTTCTCTCATCCGAGAGAGAACCATTTTTTGTGGGATCACACATCGTCCGTTGAGGACTCTGTGGTTCTAGTTTCATTTCAGCAACTTAGTCCAGTAGCGCAGCGTTTAGCTACCCTGGACATATTAGCCTTCAGCTACTTAGCCCGTGTACCGAGTCCAGTAGCGCAGCGTTTAGCTACCCTGGACGAATTAGGGACGAATTAGCAGAGAGTGATCGCTCTCGCATTATCCGTAGCAGGAAGTGTTGGCTTCCGCAGTCTCAAATCACGCGTCCTCCGTAGCTGGAAGTGTTGGCTTCCACATCGTAAAGTCAATTCCTCCGACATTCCGAATTACACCGATTGTAATAAAACCAATAGATGATACTATATAGAGACGTAAATTATAATAAACGAAGAAAAGTTTACCTGAAACGAACGTTATTGTTGCTGTAACACCACTATCCCTTTACCGTTCCGAACCCTGGTTCACTCTAAGAGCTAAGTGGCCAAAATCGTCATTCGAGGGAACTGGTACTTCACCAGTCTTGACAGTGGGAAATAATATACGTTACAATGTATATGCGAGTCTATATACAATTAAAGTTATACAATTAAAACAAACAAATATAATCTCAAGAGTCTTACGGAGTTACAATTTGCTGAATAACTAATCTATATTACTCGACAAACAGCCTCAGAACCATTTGAAGGAAGCCACCACCAGTTATGCAGAGGAGCATGGCGGAGGACAGCCATAGACGTCCGGTGCCTTCGTCCCGCAACCGACGACTTCCGAATTAAGTAGAGCGCCAGCCACGAAATGAGTGTAGCTATGGACCATCCCGTTACGTTTCAGTATCGTCGGTATCCATGTCCCGCGAAGGGCACATCGGCCATACCGAAGAAGAAGGGAGCTCCGAGAGCTACCCTGGCGAGGCGTCATGAATCTTCGCCACTTCCACGTTCCTTATAGAGTCAACCGAGGAACACCGCCAGACGACAATCGGACCCCTCACATCGCGGGTACGAGAAGTGACAACACCGTACTCTTCCGAGTTTGCGAATAGGCAACGTATGCCTCATTACCGCGTAAAGGAGTTATCCTAAACCGAATAGATCTTCCTTCTACGCATCGTGTAGTATCGATTACAAGAAGGCTCCTGTCTAAAAAATATCCTTTCAAGTCCTTCTCGTGAGGGTGATGGTCACATTGCGAACTAATACCTTTTCCAGCAAAGCTTACCTATTGTAATTATCGTCAACACAATAATGGTCCACAGACATGTTTCAGAATTAGCGAATAACGACGCAATAGCCGAATCCCACTAATATTATTGGCCCACGAGAGTCTGACAATGGTGTCGAGGCTAGCGCTAGCCCCGAGGAACGAGAGGAGCCTTCCTCGTGCGGACATTCTGACTGTTAGTTATCTTGACCGGATGCGTTACGTTGTTCAAAGTGTCAAATTTGTATCTCAATTCACGGTAAGCGTCTAGTCTTTGTGAGGGCAAAATCTATTGTGCCTTTAAGGTCAGAGCTTACGCCGTGTAGTTTCATATATTCCTCCCGGTTTCGACCCAGGAAAAGATCGCGTATCGCCAGAAGGAAAAAACTCCGTGCCTTCAATGAATTCTTATCGTTGTCGCTATCTGTTAATTATTGTACACGATTAGTGTGTTACTCTCGGTGACCTTGGGGACTGTATCAGAATCCGTAAGCTACGCTTCTCGTGAGTTTACGTATTAGTTAACGTACTTGTATTTTCTATTAACGTATTGACGTATAACGTTTCGTCTTGATCATACATTTCCACTCACATTAACTTTTCTTTCTTATACTAGTCTATGAACACTGACTTATCTGCTTGAAATTTTTGTTAAATTCCTCTTCATAATTTATATACGATAATCCTTACCATTATTTATCCCTTTCGTGTGAAACTGTGTGTATTAATATACACTTTGTTCTTTACTATTGTTGAATACGCGTTCGGATCCACTGCTCAACTCATGGTCTGTATCATTACATAATCGTATATCGCTGCGTTATTTGCCTTGTCCTTGCGGTAGGACGATTAGACTATTTATCGCGAGTTCAATACAAATATCCTTTACGGTACATCTTCTCATGATTCTCTCAGCTGAGTTACGTTCCGTCGATAAGTGGTGATATCAATCTCGTTTAGATTATCGTTCAAATAGTCACGTATGCCATCGTGGATCTTTTCTCGTATAGCCTTTTGTCAATCAGATTTTGCTTTCTTTGTTTCTCTAGTTTTGTTAACTATTTTAAAGTCCCAAATAAAGGGCCTATTTTTTACTGTTACACGGTTGGTTCTCAATCTGCTTTCTTTTACCACCTGTCCCCGCCCGTCTACCTACCGTTTCGATCTAGCTAGTCGGATCCTACCTTCTTCTGTCTCCCGAAGCTACCTTCTCATCTCGTGGCACAAGGATGTGCCTGGCGTCCAAAGGCTTTTGCGAATTTCATTATCTCCGGGAAATCGATTGACGTGCCGTTCGGCATTTGTGGCGGGATTGGTTGTGTCGCTACGGACAGTTCTAGTTCCAAATTGGGAAATAACGTCACAACATATATACAGGGTGAGGCACGAGAAACAGAACACCTAAATAACTTTATTGGATTTAAAGATACGGAGTTCGCAAATATCGGAATTTAAATGATTCGGAAGGGCGCCCATGGCTATCATAATATTTTTTTTTTATTTCATTTTTTATCAGTTTTTTCAAGGTTATCAGAGTTTTTTTTTAATGGAATGGCACATTTTTTGTCCTTGCACATTGTAGCCGGCATCCAAACGAATCCAACCATGCAACATTGTATGACCTTCAAATGACCTCCAACCCAGAAATATGGAATTAATACTAATTCGACGTGTGAGAGATTTGGCTTTATTTCTGTTACGCTAAACGATTCCTGTGAGCGGGGTACTGTCAATTGTATCGCAATAACACAACAAAGTAACAGACTCGGTGATGACAGCTCGATCACCAGATCTCACTCCCCTCGATTTCTATCTGTAGGGAAAACTGAAGGACGAAGTCTATCATGAACGACCAACCACTGCAGAGAACCTGAAAGAAAGAATCACCAGGGCTTGTGCATCGATTTTTTTAGAAATTAACTACAGAGTAGTAAATTCTGTTACTACACGGTTTCACAAATGTATCGCAGTGCAAGGGAGTAATTTTGAACATTTAGCGTAACAGAAATAAAGCCAAATCTCTAACACGTCGAATTAGTATTAATTCCATATTTCTGGGTTGGAGGTCATTTGAAGGTCATACAATGTTACATGGTTGGATTCGTTTGGATGCCGGCTACAATGTGCAAGGACAAAAAAATGTGCCATTCCATTTAAAAAAACTCTGATAACCTTGAAAAAACTGGTAAAAAATGAAATAAAAAAAAAAATATTATGATAGTCATGGGCGCCCTTCCGAATCATTTAAATTCCGATATTTGCGAACTCCGTATCTTTAAATCCAATAAAGTTATTTAGGTGTTCTGTTTCTCGCGCCTCACCCTGTATATCTATACCTTGCACTTTATGAACGTCTCACGTACTGTCTACAGTTTCTATCGTGGTAGAATGCGTCTTATCTCAGACAATTGCTGAAGCGAAAGTAAATTGATTCTTATGGAATGTGAGAGGATTTCGAAAAGGTCGCCAGCTTTTTTATACGATTTCTTCTTCTTCATGAAACACCATCACTGCCCACTGTTTACTACCCACCACAACTATATTGGCGATCTGCTTGTTACACTTTTTCTACTCGGGTGCCATTGATTTTGTTAAGTACTTGAAGCAGTATTTAGTTAACCAGCGTAAATTGTCAAGAGCAATGAGCAATGAACTATGAGCAACATGTGACAAAACGTAGAGGTATCGTCACAATAACATTCGCCGCTCAGCTGTGGCATTCTCTTATCAACATTTCCCACCCCTGACGATTCGCAGCCTTAGTGCCTTTGTATATTTAGGAGTACGCGACAATTACAGCATTTTGTCTTTATGAGTTTGCAGAATTTATAACAAAGGCACGAAACCCAGTGTCGAATGGTACAGACAATCTATTTCTCCCCAAACAAGCAACAATAGGTTCTTAGAATATATGGTCTGTCAAAATAGTCTAGATTAAGTATTATTAAAGTGATATTAATAGGGAGCAATTATATTTTAAAGGACCTTGTTAGCAATCGTAATACTAATTTCTTACGTCCTACATTAATTCACGGTAGGCATTTTCACGAACAATGAGTGAGAATACTTTTATTATTATATATGACTATTACAGTCGAACCTCGTAAACTCATATCTGAGTGGCAGAGCTAAATTCTTTGAGTAAGAGAGATTTCGTCTTATCGAAGTTTCCGAGTTATAGAAGGTGGCTAAAACAAAATTCGGCTCATAGACGCTCGTAAAAATTCCAAGTACAGTGGAGATAATCTTTAATTCAGGACGTAGTACATACATACATACATGAACACGCAGTAGGTGATTCCATATCGAATACTATTTGACGGGTTCGTACGTTACTTGCAATAAATGAGTTTTTAGTATGCTTTCTGAAATCCACTGATAGACAGTAAGAATGGGATCATGTAATAACATTTGCAATATTAGCAATGGATACGCTAGTTCGCTAGAAGTTGATAGTGTGAACCTTTCAGCACGGACCCGCCTAGTAATACACGATATGGAATCATCTAACGCGTTATTTATTATTAATTGACTATTAAATCATAATTAGATATAAACAGCAGTAATAATACAAAAGAATGGTGAAGACGTTATAGAATATTTTGAAAATACAATTATAATGATGAACTATTTCCGAGATCATATAATAAACAGATTTGTAGCAACTTATGTACTTGGCATGATAATGTGATTTCAATATTTTTTGTTAGGGGAATTCACAGCAATCCTATACTTGGCGAGTTTTTTTTTTACACGAACGTGTTCTTGTTGTTCACGTTTATATTGCTTTAATTGGATCAACATCCTTTCTTATTAATAAGTTCTATTGTCGAAATTCTTCCGGCATAAGGTTAAAATATTCCAGTGTCAAAAAATAAGTACTGTTTCGATCCTAATGACTCTGATTTCATTCTCCTCGCACGGATCTAGGTCTGTTTGTTCGACAAATAATTTGTGATTAATCTGATCTCGTTCTTTTGGTCCCGATCTAGATCTATTATTAAAAAAGCAAAATAATTGAAACAGAACTCTTTATTTTTGACTCGCGTTGTTATGTCTCCAGCCTCCTTTATCATACACTGTTAATCTTCTCACACACACACACACACACGCGCGCGCGCGCGCACGCACAGTTCACTTATAGTTTTACGCCCCAACCAATAGACACACTATACCCATGTACAAATTGGTAACGGAATGCCCTAGCGTGAAAATGGCCGTAGTAGGGATCAAATAGGGCGTTCTCAAGTATATTTTCTTATTCCTTGATAAGGCCTGGTTGGATTTACTCATGAGAATATTTGACCGGACTCTCACTGAAATTGCAATCAAGAAGCTTGATAGATTTTCATTCTGAACACTTTTTGCGAAAGCTTCGTCACTGGAGAACTTTTTGGCATAAAATAGTTTTTAACCCTTTGAGGAGTTGGCCGCGGCTATACATTCATGGTACGAGGAAGTTTTCGACAAGAGTGGTTGCACTGTACGGCAACGTAAACCGCGAAAACGTGTTTTGCGTCATTCATAGAAATCTCGAGCGTGATTGACACTAAACTTTTCGTTCGGACCGCGATAGTCATAACTTTCCAAAGACGCCGCCAATCGGCGGCAGTAGTACCGAAAGGGTTAAATATTATACTGATTCAGTAAAAACACATATTTGATTTCATTTAGTTTTGTTAATCATGGAAATAGAATATTAAAAATATGTAATTATATGCTAATTCAGTATCTCTAATGCGCAAACACCGCACCACCTCGCGGATGGATGACAGTACAACTTAAATGCCCAGTTTACGGGTTTCACACGAGATAGACACAGGAAAATATATTTGTTGTATTAATTATGATAGCATAATTTATTGTTATAATCAAAATATGTACACTAAGAGAATTTTTTGTTTATTTTGCCTATGAAAATCGCACAAAAAATTGGCGTAGAAACCAGTAATCGCGGGACATCGTTACCATTTCATTACTTATTGCTTATAACTTATAACTCACGATATTTTGAGTTGCTACAAGAAAATTTTACAGTGTACAAGGTAAATATTGTTAGTTGCAATTTTTACTGCGTTCCACAGTGAAATTTATCTCACTCAATGTACAATCTTTTGTTGTTTTACACAAAAAATCTGAGTGATATAACCAAAAACTGATTAATATTTTTACTCAATTGCAAAACTTATCGTATTATTTAGGAGCATTACATATCGGCTGAAGGTAGCTAATCCATTTGATCTCTATGTTAGAACCATATTCAGTGTTCGGCCCTGATGGCAACTTGGAGGATAGACAGCTTCGGTTTTCATACGTAAGGGTGTCTGGAGCAGCGAGGTACTTCGACAGATCTATTTGGTATATGTCAACCAATTTTATGAGACTTGAAAGGACTGCGAGTGTTCGCTGACTAGACTAGCGTCCTTTTTTCGTATATTGCGTAAACGGAAAACCGAACGCCTTTGTCCAGGGTAAATTCAAACACAGATCCTTACTCCAAGAAAGGGTCTAGCCATGGCAGGCGGAGGACTGCCCTCTCCCCTGTTTCTAAAAACTTCGCCCACGAGGGTCTTTTAAAATTTGGTGTAGAGTTAGTTACACTCCAGCTTCCACTAAGAACAGATCATTATACAAACAATAAATAGAAACAAGACAAATCAACACAATCAGATTATTATTCAAAATCGGTTGTCATCACCATTAACTCCAAATCACTTGGCGGAGTTCACGTTCCTCATCCGCGGCAACTTTACATTCAGAATAAATCTACATTTATTAACCTGAATTATACTTTTCGAATACTTATTATTAGTTCTCTGCACATATGTGAGAAAATAACTAAACCAAATAAATACAAATTAAACAACAATTTATTAAGCCAACTTCAAAAGAAAACAAAATTACAAAAACAATTTATTACCACATTTTACGGTAAAAATCTTGAAGTCTTCAGAAAAACAAAAAATCACATTGTTTTTCGTGCTTGACTTCAAAGGAATGAAAAATAGTGAACTCCATCGTAAGATTGAATACAGGGAAATAACTCGGCTGTTTTAGATGACTTTTTAAACTAAACAAGGTAAACGCTACAGTCTTACATTACATATTTTCAAGTTTCGAAATTTGTACCGTACATTTCAGTAAAAACTGACGTGTCATTCTTACTTTTTAGTATATTTTCGTTAGTTGCTCTTAAATATATAAGTAATATATAATAAAATACCATAATGTCCCGTGATTACCGTGACTTTCGCGGTAATTTTTAATGAACAATTTTCTCTGTGTAACATCGTTACAGTACGTAGATTTCAGGTCGACGAAACCGACTCCTTTTGTGGGAAATTATTCTCCAAAGGTATGTAATGTAACGTGATTTTTCAATGCACGGTCACAAGACTCCAGATATAGCTTCGGATAACGTTCACGCTTTCTGGTTCCCTTCGAATCGCCACCCTGCTAAGAAATTATGCTTTGGGATAGATTCGTACAGTTACGTCAATCCTTTCAGCTTGTTTTGTTTTGTTGAGTTAACGTTGAGATGCTCAAATCTGCCGTGGAGAGGTAGCCTCGACGAAACGAGTTGCCCGTCAGAGGAGAGCACCCAACGAAAAGAAGCTTCCGTGCACAAATTGTGCTTGGCATCCAACTGGATACTGGCTAGCATTCACAGTTTCATGCCGGGATCGAGTCAGGCATCCTGGCTGATGGAATGTAATTATGGCAAATTGGATTCCAGTCAGGATACCTTAAATGGGATCTTACAGGGATTCCAGAACGATTCCAGATCGGAATTAATAGGGACTCCAGATTGGATTTTATAACGTCGCAATTCATTATGTATTTCTTGTTTTGTTTCATGATGTCGACGCACGCGAGACCGGTTCATCTCTATTTTACTCTTCGTGTTCTACGTCGTAATCGGTGATATAGCAAAGCATTGTTAAAATCAATTATCAAACCGTAGATCCTTTGCTCAATTTTTTTATATACATATATGAGAATCATCGAGGTTATCTCGTTTAATATATTGTTATCTGAAAAACTGTTATCTGTAAGTTTCATAATATGTCATTTTAGTCTTAGGACTAGGACAAAATAAATCTGTTTCAGTCAGCTCGACTATCTCAACCTCGAGAATGTACAAATTCGATAAAATAACTTTATTGAATATTGAAGAAGGGTAATCTACTTAGCATCCCGTTTGTGTGCGCCATCTGTAGTCGGCGCAAGTTACAGACATGAACGCTTACGTGCATCTGATTGGAATCCAATTCGTACAGCCGCAAAGCAGGTGAGGCCATTATTTCGATAGCTATCCATCGCTATTAGCTGGTATGGAAAGTGGTATCCATATGGAATCACATGAGGAATCCCAATCTGGGGATTCACTGATAAATCCCGATCGGGATTTTATGGGACATAAGAACTCCCCAAATATTTTCTGTACGAGAGTCCGGGTGAGATACCGACAGCCCGCTAGAGAGTGGCAATAGGTTACAGAGTGGGCGGCGATACAGTTTGGATACGGTTAAGGGCAGGGAAGGAACCCCCTGGGCCAAGTTGAAGATGAGTTGCCCTGCTGTCGCCCTATGCCCTGGGTAAGCGGCCGTGAGAATCTGCAGATTTGTTACGCTATCGATTTGTTAAAAGACGTTCTCGATATAGTTTAAAGGGACGACTCAAGGGAGAGGACAATAGTTATCGACTAAAAGGAGCTCGACCAATCAGAATGATTAGTTTCCGAATTTTGTTATTGTCAAAGCAGTCTGCCTTGGGACATCGACCGAGGTTTCACGAGCTGGCTTGCGTTCCCGTGCTATCTGTTGATGGTTTTTCTGGTATATTGCATGAACAATTTTCTGTTGTTTTACACACAAAAAATACGCTACAGAAAGTTTTCGATAGTGTAGTTCTCATGTCCAATATCGCCACATTAAGAAAATTTTGTGTATTTTCCGTGCGTGTTTCCGAGGTGCAGTTATGCAATGCCGAGCAGTGCAGAACGAACGCGTTCGGCGTTTGAACCGTAAAACAATTGCTAATCGCGCGATCCATCTAAAGCAACTAACTTTTTCCATGCACGACTGTACCTCCCACCACGCAGCCATGACCCGCGAAGATGGATACTTGGGGAAGCTTCAGCTATCGTGCACTTTTTGATGTAAAAGTAGGTCCGGGACACCCTGTATGTAATTGAGTGTGAGGATAGAGTTTATACACCGAATCCGAACAGTGTCAGACGAAATCCGTATAAATACTCACTTAGAAAGAATGCTTGCTAAGATGCAGTTCAAAGTCCAGCTACTTGTTGAGAGCCTACCGATGGAGCAGCAATTACCAGCAACTTTACCAACTGCTCAAGTTCCATCCTAGACCTGGCAACGCCATCGATAATACATTCGTCTGTCAACCAGTAATAAAAAGTCTATCTACAGATCTACCTACCTGCACCTAATTCAGTCGCTTTCTATTACCTCCGACTTTGGAATCAAAAAAATATGTTCTATTTCGATTAGTTTTCATCCTTCTCGGCCATACGAGAATAGGATGCCCGAAATACACAACAAATAGGCCTAAATTCGGACTAAATGACCGGAATCAGACTCAACAGGACTTATTTATCAGACAATCAGACCTAGATCAGTGTGAGAAGAGCGAAATCAGATGGATTATGATTGGAGTAGTTTTTATTTTTTAACTCGATCTGCCTCTTTTACTTTCGATTGCCTTGAGCTTTTTTCAAAGGCAAATATCTCCACCATCCATGAGAAGGATGTCAACCACGACATCGTCGATTTTCGTGGTATAAAACGTCTCAATGTCATATAAGTAGCCTGAGACTCTAGAGGCTCAAGCCGTAGGACTCTAGAGTTTTGTCTCATCACGCACAAAGGACGTAATTACGAAAAATTACCTCAGTAATTACTCTTAAGGATACGCACCGAGTGGCAATTGTCCAATGGTCTACCTTCGTTTAAAGACTTTTATATTGCGGTGGAATATCTTTTTCTAATCACCAAGGATTGGTGGGATGTGACATAATAAATCAATTACTAATGGCCGTACGGGAAACGTGGCTCGGGTGACAGGTGAATACGCTAGTTCCTACTTGTGAGGTCTGGATCGTTTTCTTTCCTCGTGGGACTTCCTTCAGTACTGGACGTGGAATTTGCTTAGCGATACTTAGTTGCGTTTTCTATATTCTATCTCCATCTCAATGTTACTCAGTTGTGTATCTCTTATTCAGTACTATCATTTTGTCTATCTTACAAGGTAATCTTACTTTTTTTTTTTCTACAACTGGTCGCAGATATCTTAGATAATTTGTTTATTGCCGCTATTTCCGAAGTTGTTTACTCTTTGTATCTTTTGTATTTTATGATACCTCCGACCTAATGGCCAATAATCGTCCATTCAAAGAATTTTGCTGTCGTGCATCATTATCTTTGATTTGTGTTATCTCGTGGCGTGTTTAAATTTCTTATTTCGAAGAGCCGCGCATTCTTTAATTATCAATCCTGATTTTATAATTGCCTTTTGTAATTTCGTGTGACCTCTTCTCTTCTCTTTCTTTATAAGCACATTCATTCTAAACTTCCTCTAGTGGATTACTGCCCGGGAAACTAGCGTACCTTATCAGGCCGTATATTTTAGTATTCTGGTTAGTTTATTTATTTTATTTCGTATCTTCTGGCTTACTCGGTTTACCTAAATTTGTTATTTATTGTATTATATTTCACACTGCTTGGTTATAACTATTTGTTGTGCTCTTTTTTAGGGCCTGTAACCCGTTTCGATGACTTGCTATCTGCTTGTGCTAGCGTGTTATTATAAGATTGTTTTGCGAAGCTTTCTTGAAGTAATGCCAATTTTGCGTGCTATTTCCTTGCTACTTTGGTGCCTATGGCACTTTGCATTTTCTAATCATTGACACCACCTGGTGACTCGCGCCCAATGGCTGTTTTTTATATAGAAAGTAGTAAAAATGAGCGAAAAATACTGAATAGATCTCGTAAACATTATTGCAGTTTCCCTTCACTACCTTCCTATTCGAGTTAACCATAACGTCCCAAGGAAGGACCGCAAGGTAGATCTCGCATTTTTATAATGTTAAAGAAAACTGTGGGAACAGGCAACTACAAAATTATGCATCTCCTGAGGTGTAAATGGATTATCCCACTTGGTATAAGTATAACTTGACCGAATCTCCGGATTTCTTTTAGTTAGTTTCTTTGTAAAGATACGAAGCAAGAAAAAGTGTTTTGAACTAAATTATTGATTAATATGTTAGATTTAAACTACAACACCTCGCCATTTCGTATTAACAAGTTATTCGAGTATAAAAACATTGAACAATTTTCCTCTCATCGCAATATTATCACGAAGTAATGAAAACGCTCCAAGCAGAAAATGTATGACTACAGCTAACATTCTTATAAAACAATTCTTGGAAGTCCCTACATCTCGTTTCAATTATTTAGTGTTCACGTTTAAATGTAACTTGCAAAATAAAATGTCGAAACATTGGTTTTATAAATTAAATTTGAGAAAAAGGATTTGTTTGACATTTACGATAGCAATGGAAGAAATTTTAACTCTAATTAACCTTACGTATACACACATTTTTTTGCTATCTTAGTATACACTAGGGGTCTGTTAGACCCCACGGGATTGCGCGCTTATAACATTGGCTAAAGCGAAAGGATTGTGACTTCTTTATTTTTACTTCCCTTAAATAATTAGAAATAAAGGCACGGAAATGCTAATATAGGTGAATGGGTGATCTATGGAATTCCATACATAGAAATTTATAAGCGTGGGAAAATAATTATTTTCTTTGGAAAATCGAAGGTTCTGAACGTTTCATAATATCGACGGGTGTTTCAGACCCATGTGTGCGTACGTAGGGGAAAGATGTCTGTGACCCCATAGCGAATAACACAGCAAAATGCATGCTATCTTACAAGGAAACGTTGGTAGGTGTCCGCCTCCGTTTTTTTGCGTTTTCACGTATGTGATAGTACTCGAAAACCTAAGCGACACGTGTTTTTTCTTATCGGCCCAAACTGAATTTTTGGGAGTGAAAACCATCCTCCAAAATTGTGGTATTAAACACCCATTTAATTATTTCACATATAAAAGCGGTATCTTTAACAATGAAACCAATTGGAAAAGTTTACTCACAATGAGATATGAAAAATGTGATTTTCTCAAATTTGTCGAATAATTTGGGGGGGGGGGGGGGGGTAAACTACCCCAACATTATTTTTCATTATACAAAACCACCATAAGTGCAATTTACTTTTGGTATGTTTCCGTAGAAAAAAGGAACTTATATTACATCAATTTACATTATCAGAAGTACGCGTTACATTAGGAAAATGTGAAATACCAAGGAATTATTATAACAAATAAATTTAAAAGGCCAGCAAGCATTATGAGACTTTGTTATTCATTGTATGTGGTACAGTAATGATGCTCTTCGAAGAAATTACACATATTTTTTTCGGTTATTAATTTAAACGTACGAATAATTTGGCCCGTAGAACATTTTCGAAGCTGGCTGGAACACGTTTTCTTTCCGAACGTAGGATCGAACGTAGGACTGGACACTGTCAAGAAGTTGTACGGCAAGCAACAACTGCTGGGAAGAATATTATTCCCATGATTATACCAGAAGGTACGACCGGAAAAGTTGAGCCCCTTAGTCTCTACGGATTTCGTATTTGGAAGAATTATGTGCGACATTTTTCTGATTCTGTTATACTTTTAAACTATGACGTGAATCTACACATGCGAAATAATATAATAAAGTTACAGTCTTTACTACATAATCAATTATCATCACCAAGATATCACAACCTTTTTAAATACTCCTAGTTTAAAAGTAGGTACGTCACAGAAAAAGCAAAAGAATTTGAGAATCCAGTAGATTTTTCCTTCACACATTTTCCAACTCATTGTGTGAAGTTCAAGGATGTGAAAATGTAGCCGTCATTAGATGTATCGTGCGAAAAATCCTTGTGTTTTAAGCATTTCTTTGAAGAGCATCATCATCTGATCATGCTTGCTGGTGTTATAAATCTATTTGCTATAAGTTATAATAATTCCTTGGTAATTCACATTTTCCTAATGTAACACGTACTTCTGATAATGTAAATTGATGTAATATAAGTTCCTTTGTTCTACGGAAACATACCAAAAGTAAATTGCACTTATGGTGGTTTTGTATAATGAAAAATAATTTTGGGGTGGTTCACCCGCATAAAAATGTTTTGACAAATTTGAAAAAAAATCACATTTTTCATCTCTCATTGTGAGGAAATTTTTACAGTTGGTTTCGTTCGCAAAAACTATTATATTTAAGAGATACATAATAAAATGTACTTAGGGGTGGTTAACCCCTATAAAATAATTTTTCGCAAAAATGCAAAAATATGTAAACTTTATTTTATGTCGCGAGCAACATATATTTTTTTCAAATTTTTTGGCTCGATTTTACTCCTGTTTGGCAATTTTTTATATAATGAAAAACGATTTTGGGGTAGTTTACCCTCCTAAAAGTTATTCGACAAATTTGAAAAAATCACATTTTGCATCTCTCATTGTGAGGAAATTTTTCCTATTGGTTTCATTGTTAAAGATACCGCTTTTATATGTGAAATAATTAAATGGGCGTTTAGCACCCCGATTTTCAGGAGCGGTTTTCATCTCCAAAAATTCAGTTTGGGCTGATAAGAAAAAACACGTGTCGCTTAGTTTTCTCGAGTACTACGACATATGTGAAAACGAAAAAAATCGGAGGCGGACACTTACCGAGGTTTCCTTGTTAGACACTTCTCCCCTAAAGTTAAATAATTTAATATCGATATAGAAATAAAATTAATATTTTTATACTGATCAAAATCAGAAGAGGATCAAGTTTTCACGAATAAAAATTTATAGAATCGTAGTGGTACAAAATCCGTCTGGAATACGTCTTACAGGTCTCTATAGATTCAATATAGGAAGCTCCAAGTCCCAACCAAGGAAACTGAAGATGACTTGGTATGTATGTACATTGTACATACATGCCGAGTTTCGCTGAGCTGGACTTTTAACAATAACAAGAGTGAGACAGTCCCAGTGGAATAACTGGAAGTAGAATTGTGAAACGTACTCTAGATGTATCCTATACAATTCCCAGACGACAAAGTCTTACCCTCCATCAATTTTTATGAGCTAATAACAAATTTTAAATGCGGGATAAAGAGTTTAAAAAAATGAAGTATAAGGTGAAGCAACTAAAAGTAATCCACCTTTGAATTCTCTTATCACATAAAAGCGTACAAATATGGTGTTAGAACTGACAAACTGTCATACATGTGTACGGAGCATTACTAGATACAGTTGAATCAAAGTTTTTCTATCACGCCTGTATCTTATACATAGCGTCGGCACAATCCTGGATTAAAAACAACAAGTTGTAAAAAGTGTAATAATTACAGAAATTACCAACAGTAATGCAAAATATGGTAGCAGTGATATTTCTATAACGTATCGATTAGTTTAATAAAGTTATTACATTTTTTTAAGTTTCAGATCGATTAATCCACATAGTACCAGAAAAGTATAAGACGTAGATTTTGTTGAAAACCTTGAGAGAATAAAGAACCTTAAAAGTATTTATAAATAGACTTTTTGCATCCTCATAAAGTTTGACATCATAAGAATTCTTTCCTAGAATAATACGGCAAAATTCGAAAAATTGAGAAATAATAGAGATGTTAGCGTAAATAATTCGAGCGTAACAAATTGTGTAGAAAATAGTTCAGAAAATTATACATAACGATGGCTATTTCGTATGTATTGCAATTTATATCGCCGCATGTAATATCATGAAAAGAAATATATAAAACTATTACAAAAATAACTATCTAAAATGATTGAAGATTCGTCAATATTAAATTTGCGAACTATTCGGTAAAAACTATTGAAATAAACTACACTATTAGGAAAATACCGTAACTGCTTTTATAGATTTTTGACATGCAGAAATATTGGGAAACAAATTATTTAACATGCCTATGACGATAAGGTCCAAAATAGTCCGCCAATTTAGTATTCACGAATCTTCAATAGTTTTAAACAGTTATTTTTATAATACTTTTATATAGTTTTTTCCGTAAGGAAAGCTTGCGCAATGGCTACTGGTCTATAAAATATTATAATAGATTGGACTGTGAATGGGGATGAGGTAAGCATGGGGAAGAAATGGTAAACAAGAATGCTTGAATGCAACGCATAAAAATATTGCTTTATTTGTAAACTTTTTTAATATTCTGCAGACAGAATATGAATTTTGTATAAAATCACAAGCTGGGACATCCGGCCATTTTTAGTCACAAATTTTTCTTAATTTATAAGAACACTAATTTTTGTTTTTTTCTGATTAATTATAGCTGTATTTTTCAGGGTTGAGACTGTCTTTAGGGTTATAAACTTAAAGCCCGTATTATTTTTTTAAAATTTATTAGAATTTATTTATTTATTTTTGTTTAAGATTTTTAACAAAAATTAGTGTTTTTATAAATAAAAAAAAATGTGTAACTAAAAAACGGCCGGATGTCCCAATTTGTAATTTTGCATAAAATTCATATTCTGCCTACAGAACATTAAAAAAATTCCGTAACACCGATATCGATCAGGCTTTGGTCAGAAAAAAACATTTTGTGTATTTCTTTGTTTTTAAAACAGGTTTAGATTACTCAAAACATTTTTTAAATATTTTTTATTGTACATACTAAAAAAACACAAAACTTTTATTTTTTACAATTTTTGATTCGATGCACCGTCTCCGGGATATCTGTGTTTAAAATACGACGATGGAATCCAGGTAGCACAGAAAATAAAATACAGGTGGCTAAAGTCTGATGAAATCGCTCATATGTATACCATGAAAATATTATGGCTGTTTATCTTGTGGAATTTGTTGACTGCTAAGCTTGTATAAAAGAACTCCCAAAAAAAACACGACAAGTAAGTATTACTGTGAATTTCCGTTCATAAAATAAAGTACTATTTATAACTTGCATTGTGGTTGTCCATACAGAAACTATTGACATCATATCACAATGCTAAGTACAGAAGTCACTGAATATCCCCAAAAAAAAAAACACTTACGTGTACAAAACTACGCTAAGTACAGGAGTGCTGTGTATTCCTCTAATAAAAAGTATTGATATCAGATTATTGAGGCCAAGTACATAAGTCACTACATGTTTGCCTATTATATGATCTAGCACTGGCCCATCATTTTAATTGTATTTTCAAAATTCCCTATAATGTTTTTGCTACTGTTTTACATTACTACTGCTTCCCGTAGTTGATTATGATTTAATGGTCATTTAGTAATTATTAAAACCTTAGTACCTTATCGAGTACTACTTAGTACAACGAGAATTAGGTGGGGGCACGGGAGTCAACATAAACGAAAGGTATCGCGTAAACTTAAACACGAGTAACCTTTTCTGATAGTCAACTTAAACGAGGTTTCAGTGTATTATGGTTCCAGCTACGTCTTTCCAATTCCGAGAGATTAGAAGAGAAAATGAGTAAATAAACCCACTTCTTGTCGCCTATGGTATAATAATAGAAATAGAGAAAATTATAAGAGTGCGCATGTGTGTGGGAGAGTGTAATAGAATATTAATAAAAGATTTATAAATAATTTGACTCCTCTGTTTTTGTCAGGTTCCTAATTTTTCAAGCCAGGTTTCAGTTGCTTGTATTTATTGTCTATGTGGCCTCATTATCTGTAGGAACAAGTAAGCCTGCCCGACCGATCATAATATATAATATTGTTGTGTAAGCTGCATCCTCGTGACCAATTTGTTTTAGATGGAAGTTTTTGCCAAGCACAACTAGGATCTGAGTCAGAGATGCCTATAGATTCCATGTTATCGAATGATCATCGGTAAACATCTCGAATCCCTAAATTTCTGTCGACTCTGAATGTCATAAATTATGACATTCATAATATTAAACCTAATTATATTATTATATAATAATATTATAATTATTATATTATTCTTATTATTATTATGTTATTTGATTCATAATATTTAACCTTCCTCATGGCACAGATCCAACGAGAAGTTTTTTTTAATTAGAAAGTGCAAGAAAATAGGAAAAACCAATAATGTCGACATACTAAAAACATAAAATCGACATAATAAAAACAAACAATCGACAGATAAGATACGGGACACGAGTAACATACTCCAGGTATGCAAAAACTCCTCAGAACCGAATATTAAATAATCGCCATGAATTGCGCACTTATTCCCAGAACAAAGTCTTTTTTTTTTAAATACTTTTCGTCTCTTTTCTGTTTTTTGTTTTAAATTTTTTGATATTTTAATTTGTGTTTCCAACCTGGAAGAAATTAGTAAGCTCAGCTTCAAAAAAGAGTTGATTCATTGTAAATAATACTTCGGGTCACGAGAAGTGAAAAACACGAGGTTTGCTGTACGTAATGTCTAGAAAAAACAATCATTACAACAATGAATCAGTAGAAGAAAAAATCTAATAAGTTATTAGGTTCCTCGTACTCTCTGCGAGCGCATTATCGCACATACATCAACACATGTGGAAATGACTCGTCATCTGCAGAGATCCTTGTTCGGCTAAAATAAGGATCTTAGCAGGTGTGCCACGTTATATCAGCATATAACATTGTGTAGTAATGTTTGCGCTGTTGAATATACGACGATACGCACGCCAAATAATACATCTGACCTCCGACTTCAATCGAACGCGGAATTGTTCTTAAAGGATAACGGTGGTGCGGCTCAATCTTTGTTCTGAGATACGTTGGGTCGGTCAGAACGCTTGTATCAATGAACAATTCGGGTCCGTACAACGTTTCTACCGAAACTTTGCTTCTAGATTTCATGTTGTCGAGATAATAATTTTGACAACTTGCGGGAGAACAATTTTGGGGTTGTCTAGCCCTTTCTATTAATGCAACAAATTTTTACGGGGTGCAGAAACAATCGGCTAACTTCTTTACGCCTTGGGCGCGTCTTTCCATTCGCCGTTTTGCGGCTCGTGTTACACCGGGAGTTGCAGTAGCTGAGGCCCCGTTCTTCGGTCCTTGGGTTTCCGGAGAGGTTGGTGGCGAGCTTAGGAGTGCCGAGATCGGGCATTGCTGGATGGCAGGTAGACCGTACTGCCAAAAGGAGGTGACGCTGGGGTCTCACAGATAGGAGAAAATATCGGATAGTGGTAAAACTAGCTGGAGTCAGGTCCAGGCATGGCGTCCGCCAAATGGATGGGACCGGCGTAAGGTTAAGGGGGAATATACACCTGGAAACGGAAAAAAAGGTAATTTTCGCGAATTTTTTTCAGAGAAACTATTGGAACTATCGGGTTAGGGTTTATTCTAGTTAAAAATATACACTTTCAAGAATGTTTTTATTTTTTTTTTATTCAAAAATGTTGAAAATTGACGGAGTACTGATGTCATGTAGAGAGTGCTGTAAAAAAAATCGGCCATTTCGGTACCCACTGTCGTTTCGTCAAAAATCATGTAAAACAAAAAAATCAAAGAGAATATTAAAATAGATAATATTATCCTGTCTTTATCATAGCCGATTTTAAAAATATGGATTTTTGACAAAATGACGGATGCTTGAACTCAATGTAGCTATTTTCGTGCAAAAATTCGCTCGTATTTTGCAAAAAACAAAAAAACTAAGAATCGGAGAAAAAAAATCCTATGATAAAGACTAGATAATTATGTATAAAATAACCACAACAAATTTCAAGTCAATCGGTTCAGTGGTTTTCGAGATATTTTGGGTACCGATTTGAAAAATGTAGTTTTGAGAAAAACGCGTTTGAAAATTTGTCGATGGATAAACGGTCAAACGAATGCATGTACTATTTGGGCTATAACTTTGTCATTTTTTACAATTTTTGCTTAAATTTTTCACCAGACATTCTTAACATATTAAACTTGAAGAAAATGTAAAAATTGAAAAATCGATTTTTTTAACCCTGCCAGGTGTATATTCCCCATTAAGGAGAAAAGGTAGGAAGACATCTAGCCGCCGTGAGACGCTCAGCCTTCGCTTTTTCCGTGAACTGCGCTTTCTCGGCATACACGAACTATAGGAGTAAGCGTCTTATAGTGCCAGTCGAAAGCCCTTACCAGTGTTTTACTCGCAGCAGAACGTTAGAGTTACTGCGGGGGAAGGCTAGAAGACTGAAGCGAGGTGCTAGGACCAGCAACTCTCCAGTTTCTTGTCGGTCAATCGGGGCAAGACTGACTGATTTTACCTGGAATCTTCGGATTTTTATACCCTCCGATTTGAAGTTGCCGCGCGATTATCCCCTTAGTGATAACTGATAACAAAGAAAAATTATACTTTCAAAATGAATTTGACCAACGGGTCATGGAAATATTAAGGGTAGAAAACCATTTACAATTTTCAAAAAATCGATTTTTTCTCATACTTTGAAAGTATAATATATAAAGAATATACTGGAAAAAGGAAAAATCGAAATATTAAATATTTACGGAGTTATTGCACATAGTCGAGAGCACCGGGGCCCGCATACCGTAAACAATATTTTCTTTCACAATATCTCTGTATAATTCTTTGAAGATCTTACTCCATTACTTGGCGACGGGATTAAACAGGATCCCCTACCAATTTATAAAGATTTGTCCATGAATGATTTATTTGAAAGATGCTTGGGTGCACATACCCAGAATACTAATGAAAGTCTTAACGCGACAGTTTGGCAATTATCTCCAAAGCACCTGCATCCTGATCTAAAAATTATTGAAATCTCAGCCTATATTGCTGCTGCGATATTCAATTAAGATTACACCTCCATCCTCAGAGTTATGAACAACTTAAGTATAATTGTTGGCATCTACTCGAAAGTTTTCGCCGAAAACACCGATGAGGCGCGAGTAGCGAGACAGAATCGGATGAGTATTTCTGAGACAAAAGCAGCTGGTACAGCCCGAAAACAACAGCAGATGGAAGATAATTAGCTTTTAGAGGAGGCTGAAGGTTTATTATATGCGTCTGGAATCGCTTATTGATCGGTGAGTCACTAAAACTAATAGTTTTATCGTATTGAAACTTTGAACGTGATTATCTCGAAACTTTATTTTCACAAACTGCTCCTGCTGTAACTCAAAAAATTATTGATCGATCTAGCTAAAATTTTGGGAGGTTTCTGTCTATAACATTATCGGAAGGATGTACCTAAAGTTTTAAAGATATCGCGTAAATAAATTACTTTTTTGGGGTAAAAATTGTGGAAGAAATAGTCGAAAATTTGAACATTTGATTAAACTACTTAATTTTTAATTTTATACTTTTTTATAGTTTTATAGGTTTATCCTTCCCCTACACGTGTCAGTAATCGAAAACAAATTTTTTTTTGTAATACAAAAAATGTGACAAATGCAGCATTTTTCGATGTCACGTAAAAGACGCCTGAAGAAATACCTTACAGAACCACCATTTTGTTTTATAACAAAACAAAAAAATGTTTTTTTACGCTTCAAAACTGGAATAAAATGATACCAAAATTTTAAAATGATGTGATTATTTTATCACCTTTAAAAAAATGCATAAACTATGACTCATTTTCTTGCGTCTAAATGGTTTTCTCCCCTTAAGGCTATGCGCGTGCGCGAGTTGTTATGCAGGCAAAGTTCTTTATAGTTTCTAGCGGTTAACATTGCTGCAAGTCGTAATCCGTTGTAGAACATTATCGTCGATAGCTTCTTATATCTGTTTAAATCTATGATCGAAAATGATGTTGAAATTTATACTCAACTACGATAAGGCTATCGTGTTCCTGTAGTTGCATTTCAAACAATGTACATACGTACTAAAATTGAGCATAACTCAAAACATGTACTGAAAGAGATGGGCTGCATTGCAGTCAATGTCGAGTGAGTTTTTTGAACGTGAAGAGGGAAATAAACTACAACATACGAGCTCGATGTTCGTAGAGTTTGGCAGTCATTTTGGCACTCGTCAGTATGGAAAAGGCTTTTTCTACTATTCCGTGCGACAAGATTTTGACCGTTTTTTTTTTGTAAATCTCATATGCGGAGACTGAATTCATCAGAATCTGCATAAGAGAATCGAATGCACAGTGCACACGTGTTCATTAGCTTCAAAGCACGTTTAGCGACCATAATCAGTTTCAACAGATTGCCATTTTTCAACAATGGCATTCCGTAGCTTGTGTTATTTGATTTCACGACATCCCAATCAGGACACTTATCAAGATATACATATAAGTTTCGCCTTTTAGGCGTCTTCGTTTGTTTCGCCAGTTCTTCCTGACTGATCACGCATACCGGTTTTGGTTTTCGGATGGTTTGTACAGGCTCATCTTACTGGAACTGCTTGAAATGACCATCTTCGGATTCACTGCTGTTTTGTTCCGCTGACTCGTCACTGTCCGCTTCAACGAGAGACATATTGGCAGAATGGTCAGTTCGAGAACCTGACTCGAAACTGTTGAAGAGACTCTGATTGGAGATTTCCAATTCGGTGCCATCTTTGAGCGAAACAACCCTAGCCTCACCATTGTTCTCCTTGATGCACTCAAGTTAATCGCATTTGGCGACGTTGCGCTTGCGACTTTTCCCCAATCCTCTCCAATCTTCGACGTCAGTCCACTCGCCAGTGTTTGCCAACAAAAAATTGTCAACAATCGGCTCAAACGTTTCTTCTTTTTTGATGGAAAACTTTGCCCGCTGTCAAAAGCAATTTCCCTTCGATATAATCAAGATTTCACAGCATGAACTTATGGAGGCATAGCGATAGTTCATCTTTGAACAACCGGGACTTCAAGTTTAAGAATTCCGCCTCCACGGAGGATAATGTTGCAATCACAGTTGGACGTTTGAAATGCGGCGAGAGCATGCTCGTCCATAAAGGAGCATATGGAATCAAACCACATAACTTCTTTGCAATCTCTTCGCTATAAAAGGCATTCACCGTAACGCCGTCTTGGGAGAGAGCCGCGATGTTTTCGGCTTCCGTTTTTACATCATCCTTCGTGAGATGGAAACGTCCGTCTGACTCGAATTCACCCATTCCTAGTTCATCAGTGACAGCCTCGGTCCTACCTCGTATTACTTCATTAACAGTTTGAAGATAGTTTTCGAAGGGAGTCCCAGATCTATTTTCATCCCGGCCTGTAGTCTCGCTTAAAGCAACAACTAACACAGACTTAAGAAACCGCTCTACCTCGTCGAAATCTTGCATCTGGTACACTTGCGTTACGCATCGAATAACGAACTGCCGAAATTGGGTCATCTTGCATTTCAAGCACGGCCATCTGGCAACCATTGCTATTAAATGACCAGAAGTTCGTCACTGATTCTCAACACAACGAAATTATAACCATATTTGCATATATTGCACTAGGTTCATGCAGCTTGCGAAAGTCCGTGCGAGTGCAATTAATATCGCTCGATTTAAATCGCAGACAATCAATCGTGGTTTCGGTCCAACTAGTCTCAATATATTACATAAAAAGCTCGTAATCATTATAGCGTCCTGACGTGTTGGAACCATTTGAAACGCCGAAAAGTTCTGGTCTTGGTTAACGCATACATACTGGTACAAGAAAATGTGGGACGATTTGTCTCCACTCGGTAATTTTAATTTCTGGCAAACTCCTCGCTACTCTTCTCGCAGCGCCACGCAGAAGCCTCTTTACGACAATCTATAAGGGCGCTTGCCAATTCACGACGAAATTCCTCTCTCAAATATCTTTTCTTTTGATGCTTTACCGTTGTGAAGGGGCCCTCCAGTGTACACTGAAATACACTAAAATACGGCATCTGATTTCTTCACCGGCTTCATAAAACGAGAGAGATCTAAATCAGAATCGTATTCGTTGCATTTCGCTTGAAATCAACAATATTACGCAGCATCGGAACTGTTAGGAACCTTATCCCACTTGAATGAAAACGCGCATTTTATCTTTATTTGTTCCCAAATTTTTCTAGCGAACAGGTCCGTCCATGCACCAGGTCGCAATACGTAACATGTTCTGTTAACGTAGGTGACTGGACTTGGTGCGATCGCTCCCAGTCATTTCCAGATACGACGAGATTAAATCGTTATTTTTGAAATGACGATCCTGATCCCGCACTTACGTTCGAAAGTTCGAGACTACTATCTGCCGCTTTTTGGTTAGAGGTGTCATGAACGGTGGTATTTTTACAACAAATTTTCAACACCATGTTCCCAATGTAATTTCTGTTATTATTGACGATCGTGTGGACTTATTTTTTTCTTTATGCTTGAACCTCGCATACTCATAACATCCGCTATCGTTGCAAACACATCGCGCGCGGGTTTCAAGACTCGCTCATATTCGTCAATAGTTCTGTATTTGCTCTGAGATAGGATTTATCAGAATGGATAAGAAAATTGATTCAATCGTCTCTCGAGCACTCCTCTAATATAATATATGTATAATGTTATATATCTCTGTGACGATCGATTCAGGATATTTAACTTTAGCATCAATGTAATCATTAACTTCTTCAGATTTACAATCATTCGTGAATTTTTAATTTCAGAGCTACTGATACATAGAGATATTTTGAGAATAATACCCTAGTTTATGATTACAGAACAGACTGTCGAGCTTGTTACATCCGCGCGAAAAATCAGATTCCACGTACGTGGTTTATAACTAAACATCGGAAAACCAAACAGTGGGGTCTGTGTTCTATCACATAGCGGCCCTAAGAAACAGCTATCTCGTATATGGGTTCCAGGTCTACGGACAATGAAATCCCCCAAAAAACACTTACGTGTAAAAAACCACGCCAAGTACAGGAGTGCTGTGTATTCCTCTAATAAAAAGTATTGATATCAGATTATTGAGGCCAAGTACATAAGTCACTACACGTTTGCCTATTATATGATCTAGCACTGGCCCATCATTTTAATTGTATTTTCAATATTTCCTATAACGTTTTCACAACTCTTTTACATTACTACTGTTTCTTGTATTGATTATGAATTAATGGTTATTTAATAATTAATAAAACTTTAGCTGATTCCTTATCGAGTACTACTTGGCGGGTCCGTGCCAGGAATTCCGAAGTACTTACTTTGAACGTACTAATAGTATCCTAAAATTATATGTTTGTTATTAAGCTTTTACCGTGATTATTATTAACGAGTTATCGTTAATAAGTTCTATATAGAAAGTTGACATTGGTTTTGAGTTTAATGACTGACATGATGAACGCAAATTTATATCAAGAAATGCACGGACCCGCCAAGTAGTACTCGATAAGGAATCAGCTAAAGTTTTATTAATTATTAAATAACCATTAATTCATAATCAATACAAGAAACAGTAGTAATGTAAAAGAGTTGTGAAAACGTTATAGGAAATATTGAAAATACAATTAAAATGATGGGCCAGTGCTAGATTATATAATAGGAAAACGTGTAGTGACTTATGTACTTGGCCTCAATAATCTGATATCAATACTTTTTATTACAGGAATACACAGCACTCCTGTACTTGGCGTAGTTTTTTACACGTAAGTGTTTTTTGGGGGATATCACAAGTTTTTGTTGTTCAACGGGACATACAAGTATTAAGCACTGAAATCTATATTGTCACAGATATAACATGTAAATGCATTATGATGTTGCTAATCAGAACAATATATTGCGGTGTCGAAAATGTTTAATGGCATATAAATTTAATTTGTAAGTCCCTTTTTCTAGAAATGCATAAAGACATATACAAATTTTTAAAGAAAATGTAATCTTCAATGCATATAAGCGTCGTTAATGGTGTCCAGCTTGTTGAAGCCGTGTGGTAAACGTAAGAGAGGAGAGTGTGCTGGATTATTTCAGACCTTGTACCTCAGGCCGTGCGAACATCAAAGAGGATACTATAGTTTGAGCGAAGCACCAAAGCTTGTAGCACAATTTTCTGGACTTCTACGTCCGACACCTAGATACAGAAAACTACGAAGCGGAATACCTGGACACCCTGATTTTCCACATCCGACACCTGGACACAGGAAACTACGGAGCGGAATACCTGGACACCCTGGACTTCCACATCCGACACCTAGATACAGAGAACTACGAAGCGGAATACCTGGAGACTCTGGACTTCCACATCCAGTACCTAGATACCAGAAACTACGGAACGGAATACCTGGACACCCTGAACTTCCACAACCAACACCTAGATACAGAAAACTACGAAGCGGAATACCTGGACACCCTGAACTTCCACATCCGACACCTGGACACAGGAAACTACGGAGCGGAATACCTGGACACCCTGGACTTCCACATCCGACACCTAGATACAGAAAACTACGAAGGGGAATACCTGGACACCCTGAACTTCCACATCCGACACCTGGACACAGGAAACTACGAAGCGAAATGCCTGGACACCCTGGACTTCTACGTCCGACACCTAGATACAGAAAACTATGAAGCGGAATACGTGGACATCCTGGACTTCCACATCCGACACCTGGACACAGGAAACTACGGAGCGGAATGCCTGGACATCCTGGACTTCCACATCCGACACCTGGATACAGAAAACTACGAAGCGGAATACCTGGACACCCTGAACTTCCACATCCGACACCTAGATACAGAAAACTACGAAGGGAAATACCTGGACACCCTGAACTTCCACATCCGACACCTGGACACAGGAAACTACGGAGCGAAATGCCTAGACACCCTGGACTTCTACGTCCGACACCTAGATACAGAAAACTACGAAGGGGAATACCTGGACACCCTGAACTTCCACATCCGACACCTGGACACAGGAAACTACGGAGCGGAATACCTGGATACCCTGGACTTCCACATCCAACACCTGGACACAGGAAACTACGAAGCGGAATACCTGGACACCCTGGACTTCCACATCCGACACCTTGACACAGGAAACTACGGAGCGGAATACCTGGACACCCTGGACTTCCACATCCGACACCTAGATACAGAGAACTACGAAGCGGAATACCTGGAGACTCTGGACTTCCACATCCAGTACCTAGATACAAGAAACTACGGAACGGAATACCTGGACACCCTGAACTTCCACATCCAACACCTAGATACAGAAAACTACGAAGCGGAATACCTGGACACCCTGAACTTCCACATCCGACACCTGGACACAGGAAACTACGGAGCGGAATACCTGGACACCCTGGACTTCCACATCCGACACCTAGATACAGAAAACTACGAAGCGGAATACGTGGACATCCTGGACTTCCACATCCGACACCTGGACACAGGAAACTACAGAGCGGAATGCCTGGACATCCTGGACTTCCACATCCGACACCTGGATACAGAAAACTACGAAGCGGAATACCTGGACACCCTGAACTTCCACATCCGACACCTAGATACAGAGAACTACGAAGCGGAATACCTGGAGACTCTGGACTTCCACATCCAGTACCTAGATACAAGAAACTACGGAACGGAATACCTGGACACCCTGAACTTCCACATCCAACACCTAGATACAGAAAACTACGAAGCGGAATACCTGGACACCCTGAACTTCCACATCCGACACCTGGACACAGGAAACTACGGAGCGGAATACCTGGACACCCTGGACTTCCACATCCGACACCTAGATACAGAAAACTACGAAGGGGAATACCTGGACACCCTGAACTTCCACATCCGACACCTGGACACAGGAAACTACGGAGCGAAATGCCTGGACACCCTGGACTTCTACGTCCGACACCTAGATACAGAAAACTATGAAGCGGAATACGTGGACATCCTGGACTTCCACATCCGACACCTGGACACAGGAAACTACGAAGCGGAATACCTGGACACCCTGGACTTCCACGTCCGCCATCTGGATACAGAAAACTACGAAGCAGAACTGTTGGACAAACTGTCGCCTAAAATACGAGGAACTATGCCGAAGCACACATATACATAACCCATATACGCGCGCTGCACATGAATGCTATTAAAAACTGAATAATTCTATACTGTTGTGAAAGCAGCCTTATACTAACTGGAAATTCGGTATGAACGGTAGCTTCATGTATAAAGTGTATTCGATTGTGTGTATTCGTAAATTACTAACACCATACAGAGTACAAATAGGTAAAGAAGGCACAGCAGTCAGCGCCATCTGTCGTGTAAAAAATGCGATGGACGTGCGAAGACGACGACGACGACGACGACGGAACTGAAATAAAATCATCTCGCTCGCCATCTCAATACGCCCTGATCTCGTATACTAATCGTATTGAACGTGGGGGCAATCAATTCAGGACCCTCAATTCCTATAGTGAATGTATCAATATCTTTTTCTCGTGTATAGCGGTTAATAAGATATTTCGTTCCAAACACAGGTATAAGAGTTGACTCAAGTAAAGAGTCTCGGTGAGCTGCGCCCTGTACAGCCGGTTGCCTGTACTTGGCGCGAGACTCGACCGAGTCTCTTGATGAACCTTTGAACAGGGAGATGTTTATAAAATATACTTAGGCTATAGTTTTGACCCTTATTGAGGTTATTTAGACGACACATGTGCACACGAAGCAGACATTCCTGACTCTATTACTTTATGATCTTTCCTAAAAAACCCCACTAAAAACTCCTTATTCATTTACAAAGAAATCATCCTCGTCCAATCCTGACCCAGCAATTCTTTCACCCCCTATGCACAGTTCCCCAGCCAAAATTTCCAGCACCAATGAGTTGATTTCCTTAACCACTCCATGCTCCTTTTCTTAAAAATTTCTCTAGCTGAACCAATAGTAATAATCCCCAACGCTACTCCAACAATCCACCCCTGTTAACTAACATCCCTAAATTTCTCCAAGACTTACTCTAATTCTTCGCCGATCCGTCGACTAGCACAGTTTTACTCATTCTCCGCCGATCCATCAGTCAACCTAATCGATCAGTTACTGTCATTCTCCGCCGATTCGTCGACTAGCACAGTTTTATTCATTCTCTGCAGATCCGTCAGCTAACTTAATAGTTCAGTTCCGATTTAATCCGTTGACTAACATAGTCTCAGTTGTAATTATTTTTCGCTTACATGCAAAATATTATTGTTGCTGATTTTGCTTCTTAGTGCATTGTTTTATAATAAATTGTGTTCATTTCGTTCATCTGAATTCGCTTTCACATATCTGCTATTATAAATCCAATCTCTTTTGCACCGCTAACATCTTTAACATTATAATCATCGGAATCAAGGTAAGCACAAAAAAATTATTATACTTGGTGAAGGAACTCTTTAATTCTGTTGAATCAATGTAGATGTTAGAACTTGCTAAGTTTCAATTATTTAGTTGGTGACGGTTCTCATTTGTTTTAGTATCTTTTAAATCAATTCTATCATATATCCAGTTCCATTCATTCTTCCCATGGTAATTAGAGGTATGGCCCAATCACGAGTAAAGTACGCAAGCATTGACTCAAAACAGGGCAATTTGAGAGTATATTACGATTCGGTAAAGGGCATCAGTCTAAGCCTCCATTCTGGTTCGCACGTATCAAGCTCTTGCTCCGGTTCCAATGTAATAATGCACTTGTTTTGTTCTATGTTGAGCATGTGCTCTATTCGCTTGGAACTCTTGATTTTTCCCCCCCATCTGTCTCGTCGGCTGACTCTAACCAGACCTCCCAAAAAAACATTTACGCGTAAAAAAACTACGCCAAGTACAGTAGTGCTGTGGATTCCTCTAAAAAAATTATTGAAATCATATTATTAGTACCAAATACATAAGTCAGTACATATCTAGCTATTATATGATCTAGCACTGGCCCATCATTTTAATTGTATTTTCAAAATTTCCTATAACGTTTTCGCTACTCTTCTACATTACTACTGCTTCTCGTATTTAATTATGATATAATGGTCATTTAATAATTATTAAAACTTTAGGTGATTCCTTATCGAGTACTAGTTGACTCCATGTGAATACTGTCAAGTACACTTTTCGTATGAGCTAAAACTTAATAATTCTATACTATTGTGAAAGTAGCCTTATACTAACTGGAAATTTGGTGTGAACGATAGCTTCACATACAAAATATATTTGATTGTGTTGTGTATTCGTGAATTACAAATCCCATCCAGAGTGCACGTAGCTAAAGAAGGCTAAGCAGCCAGCGTAATTTATCGTGCAAAAGAGTAGATGGACGTGCGATGACGACAACGACGACGGACCGGAAATAAAATCATCTCGCTCGCCATCTCAATACTCCCTGATTTCGTAGATCAGTCTTATTGATTTTTATAGCAATCAATTCAGAACCCTCGATTCCTATAGTGAATGTATCAATAACTTTTTCTCACACATAGCCGTTCATAAGTTATTTGATTCCAAACACAGGTACAAGAAATGCTTCACTGCCCTGTACGGCGGGTTGCCTGTACATGACGCAAGACTCCACCGAGTCTCTTGATGTGCACTTCGTTGTCCGAAATGCTGATCCCGTCGGGGTTTCTCCATAAGCATTTTCTATCTTCTACGGCGTATGCCCTCATGAGAAAATGTTCCTTATGATTCTCCGAACTACGATAGCATAGAAATCTAGGGTTCTTAGCTCCTTTGTGCTTCTTCGAGAACTTCTCCGTATTGAAATGAAGACTAAACTGTTGACGGCGGATGTTGATAAGCGTGAGGTCCTCAACTTTTGACACCTGGACTCTGCTTCGAAGAAATAACACCTCTTTGACCCATAGTATGACCGTGGGATTTGACCGCGAAATACAATAGATTTAAAACATAATTTGCTTAAATATATTGCTATTCCAAATATATGAAGCGAAATGCGTAAAGTGCACTGTTATAGGTGAAAAATTATAACTTTTACTAAATGATTATAAAAAAGTAACTTCTGAAAATTAACATAACCTTAACATAAACCTTAATAAAATTAACATAAACCTTAAACAACGATAAGAAATATGCCGTATTAATTAATTAACCTTAATATGCTCAATTTCGCGATATGAACATCTTGTAATGTATTCCAGTCGATTTTCGTAAATTAAAAATGCTTTTTTAGTTTGTATCAAACATTTATATTATTAAGAATTAGTCATATCAGATATTTGATATGTATTATATAATGAATTTGGAAAATGGAAAACTATACCCAACACTATATTATCCACACAATTCATAAAATTCAACAACTGACTAAACTATTCGTTGAAAATATATCGGGGCTGTAGAGACCGCAATACTTTGTCGAACGTTACGACATGTTTATACATAAGTAGTTATACAAGGAGAGTTCTGGACCAAGATTCCTGCACCGACATATTACCGGCATCCGGGTTCTCGTCCGTGCTAAGTTGGGACGTGGGGCCCCCTAGGTTAGCGACTTAGGCGCCCCCTAGGTTAGCGACGTTGGCGCCTCCTGTGGATGGTAAGTTAGGACGATTGGGCCCCCTATGAAAGATTTCTGCTTACCGACGGCGCCGAAAATTTTGAGTGCTGCGCGCGCGCAGGAGTCGACGGCGCCGACCCCTTCATCGGCTGACGTCATCGGAAGGGGGCCCTAGTTTTACGTCAGGTGTCAGGGACTTTACGTCAGGTGTCAGGGATTTTACGTCAGGTGTCAGGGATTTTACGGCATATTTCAGAAATATTACGGCAGATTTGAGGAATTGTACATCAGACGTAATTGAGTACATTGACCTTCCGAATTTTGTACTTGCGATCCCGAGGCAGCTCCTACCCCTTTACACTTCCCCGCAGACTAGCATGTAGAGTCGGTGGAGATCAAGAATGACCCTTCGTATGTCACCCGAAGAATTCCAATGACATTTCATCATCGTCATAACCCCCCTGTTCCGCCTTCTTCACCTCCATCGTTCCGCTACGATACAGTGGCCTTGGAGAGACGGTAAAAATCAAAGGAGGTGTCGAATAACGTTGCCGAAAAAATTGTTTACAATAATTTAATGTGCACTCGAGAAGAATTGCGCATCGGGACGGTGGTGGATCTTTGATGTCAAAGAATTTAGATGTCACCTCTATCGTTTCGCTACGATACAGTGACCTTGGAGAGACGGTAAAAATCAAAGGAAGTGTCGAATAACCCTTTGTACGTTGCCGAAAAAATTGTTTACAATAATTTAATGTGCACTCGAGAAGAATTGCGCATCGAGACGGTGAATCTTTGATGCCAAAGAATTTAGCAAGTTCCGCTACGATACAGTGGCCTTGGGGAGACGGTAAAATCAAAGGACATTTCAAATTACCCTTTGTACGTTACCGAAAAATTGTTTACAATATTTATTCGAGAGGAATTGTGCATCGAGACGGTGGTGGATCTTTGATATCAAAAAATTTAGCAAACCTTTGTATAATGCCGAAATGTAGATCCATGAATTGTTTACTTAATTAAAATTCCTTCACACTCTTAAGAAGAAGAGTGCCCTCTATATAAGGAAGAGCTTGGTGCTCTTTCATTAGTTTACTGCTGCAATTCGTCGAGTTTGGAGAAAGAACGTGAACTGAAAGTAAGAATAGATTTGAGAAGAAGATTTAATCCAACCTGTGTGAAAATGGACTTCTCAAAAATTAACAAAGTGGCGCGTCTGGAGGGTTTCCTGCCAACGAAAAAATTATCAGAATTGGAGGTTGAAAAAGAATACAAGATTACCAATATAAGGAAAATTCAAACGAAATTTGGAGCAAGACACATCGTTGACGTGGAGAATAGCTTCTCAGTATTCCTGCCAGCAAGGATCTCGAGGACTCTGACGGACGATGAGGATTTCTTTCAACGGATGGTTTTGGATACCGCTGAGAATCGGCTTTGTATGCGTTACCTCGGTGGGAAGTTCAATCTCATGGAATTTCGATATTTGTAAACGTTCATACTTATGATTTAAATAAATTGTCACGTAAGGGGCAAACAAAATACAACTGCTTATTTCTTTCATATACACACTTTATTCTTAATCAAACACAGCTATTTTTTGTAAATAATGCCTTATAATATAGATGTATCGTATGCAGTGTCGTTTACTTTTTCGATACTTTTAATTATCGAATGGCTACCTGTTTGAAGTAGTAATACTGGGATTAATAGGTGGGACATAAGGAGTTTGAAATAAAACACAACTTGCTTAATTTTAATATATAAAATTTATTAATAGAAGGGAAAAATATAAAAACACAAAATATAAAAATTTTTAAATATCATATATTAAAAAAACAAAAACAGAAATATAAAAAAGATAAAAATATACATAAATTAATTAATTTAAAATATAAAATAAAAAAACTTAACAATCATCATCCGACTCATAGTGCGAGTCCCTGCAAAAAAAAAATAAACAATAATATTACTACTCATGGGCGACACACGCGTACAGGGTGTTCCATATATAGAACCGATTAATACGCACCAATTATAATAAGAAAGGCGCGACATGCCAAATAGCTGCCTCAGGCCAAAAATGTCGGTATCGTCCCAGTCGAGCTCCTCGAAGAGGAGCCAGCCGTTGAGCTCACCTCTCCGTGCACAACGCCGGCTCCTCTTCTCCACCATGTCGCGGATGGAAATGTATCCTTTGAGCTATAATAAATAAACAATACGTTATATAATGAAACTTCTTTGAAATATTTAGGCTGTGTATTAAGGGGTTATACTACCCAGGCGCACTGAAAAATGAAGTTTTTTTGGGGAATTTTTTTCTTGGAAACTATTCAATGGATCAAAATGAAATTTTGAGGCTTTATTATACATGTTTTAAGGTATATAAAAAAATTTTTTATTTTAACTTTTGATACAAAATGGCGTCTTGGCAAGTGGTAAACGGAACATGTGTTTTTTCCGAGGAGCGAATCTGCGTACATCATAACATTCTCCGAACAGCACGTAAAGCAAAAAAAAAAATTTGTCGTTAATCTACATTAGTTTTGCTAGGGAAGTACCCACGATTATATATTTTTATCGAAAATTCGCAAATTGGCGTCAGTTTGAACTTTTTTTTTCATTTTTTTGCTAAAAATCGATTTTAAATTGTTCATAACAATTTTAATTGTTTATCAATCTTAAAAAGCGTGTGTACTTCCCTAAATAATTTATCTAAGAAGTTACAGTTAAAATTTCAAGTGAATCCGGCAAAAATTGAGCGAGTTACAGTGTACGCAGTTTTAAAAAATGTAGTTTTGAGAAAAACGCATTTAAAGTTTCAACTCGGAGTAGCACGTGGAACTGTTTACTGCATGTTTATTCGCAGTCTACCGGTTATTGTAGCGTCCAATATGGCTTCTGTGAGATTTATTAACGCAATCTATTTGTATTTTGAAGAAAATAAATTGATTTGTACCGACAAAGATTACCAACAAGCTATAATACATTTAAAATGTGCGCAGGTGAGCGGCCTTTTTAAACGTTTAGGAGCGCTCGAAGTTATCTTGTTAAAAATAGTTTATTGAATTTTCCCAGACAAAATAGTGTTTGCATATCATTCTTGGATAGTTTATGCATCATTTAAACCAATAAAAACAAATTGGCTGGGTAGTATAACCCCTTAATAGACACTTAGAGGACACTACACTCACTGTCAAGCGAATTTCACACCGGCGACCCATCTTGCAGGCTTTTTCTGTTCTAACTCGGAGTCGAGCGGCTGAGCCGAGGCGAGGCTGATGAAGCGCTCCAGCTTACCCCCACTTGTAGCTCGTAGAAACAATGCTCTAAATGCACACATTCTAGTCTCTCTCCCACCCGCTACCATCATTGACAAGATATGGGGAGATGGAGGTGAAGGAAACAAAGAAATAAAAAAAAAAAAAAAAAAAGGTATTTTTAAATATATATTGTATATTGCAAGAAACAGTGGCTGTACATATTTATTAAGAGAATAAGTCCTTAAGGATGGCCATTCTGGGCAGCCGTGGCGCTCCCCACGAAGGAGAGGTACTCGTGGTTATACAGGGAGAGTAGCTCCACCAATAGCTGATAAAGAGCCGGCGACCACAGCCCTTTCTTTAAAGGATCTACGTTAAAGACCATAACCTTCGATGATTATCTGCAGTGTCTCGAGCGTCGAAAAAATTTGATTAAACCTCAAAATTTGATTCAAAGCAAAAAGCATGAGGTTTATACTGTTGAGCAAAAGAAAATAGCATTAAGTTGGAATGATGATAAGAGAGTGATTGTTGCTCATACGACGGATACCCTCCCATGGGGTTATAAAATATGTTAAAATATGTAAAAGTGTGCAAGAAAAAAAAAAAATATTTTTATTTTAATTTTTTTTATTTTTTTTTTTTTTTTTTTCAATAAATTTTATATACATATTAAAATTAATTAAGTTTTGTTTATTTCAAACTCCTTACAAGTCCGACTTATTAATCCAAGTGTTATGCGATTCATCGAAACCCAGCCATTTAACGAAAAGTCTATTCCCACGTTTCCTCAATACCTTCTCCACCAGGTATATGTCGGGGTACTTGACTCTGGTAAGTTCCTGTTCGTAAAAGCCGCCTTCGATAGGATGATCCTGGTAGTCTCTGAGTTTGTACGTCACCGGATGGGTATTCTCCACTTGGCTTATAGTAAAAATTTCCGTTGTCCAGTTAGGTGTGTAGCCTTTTTCAAAAATGTGTTTGAATTTGCTTATTCGAACTTTGTCTCCAACTTTAAATTTTGCAAGTCTAAGTGTGGATTTGATTTTGAAATTCTTGTACACTCGATGCAGTAATTTTTTTTCGTTTCTAGCAGTGACGTCTATCGGTTTCATACCAGTGGTTCGATGTTTACTACCATTGTAAGAGGATAGCAGGTCTGATAAGATGTTTAACCAACGATGGTCACCCTGCAGGCTAAATTGTTTCCACATATTATTTTTCAGAGTACGATTGAAACGTTCACAGATCGATGCCTTCAAGTTGCTGAATGTCGAGTACATAGCAATACCATGTTTTTGCATTAGATTCTTGAATTCGGTATTGTAAAATTCACGACCTTCGTCCACTTGCAATTTCTTCGGTATCCGTCCCTGCAGCAGTATAGATTTCATAGCTGTCATCACGTCCTTAGCATTCTTGCTCTTTGTCGGCACGGCCCAAGCAAACTTTGAAAATATATCGATGACGGTGAGCAGGTACTTGTATCCATCGTTCTCTCTTGCGTACGCTGACATATCAACGAGATCCGCTTGCCAAGTCTCATCCAGCCCACGGATGTCAACGTGTCGACGCTGATAATTTCTTCTAGCAGGTCTATGCAATTCTTCCACCACCGCTAACTTTTTTCCATCCATTCTCCAGTGCATTCAGTCTGGCGTCTAGCTGAGAAATGATCTCAGAGTTGCGAATTGTCAAGTCTTGCGCTGTCTTTATATCTGCTTCTAGACGATTCAAGGCATCCTTCACGGTAGAATCGAGAGCGCGAATCATTAGGTTGTTGTTATCGATTTCATTGCGCATCTCAGCAGTCTTGCGAAGTACGGTACCAACTTCCTGCTTTACTACAGTTTTCATGAGATTCAAAGTAACAGCATCGTTTAGCTCCTCGGGATTGGCAACGTTGCACAGCCTCTTGTTATCAATGTCGTAGTGTCCAGCTGCAGTGAATTTGAATCCAACACCAGGAAGACCACGGCTACTCGTAACCGTGGCCTTGCTACTCAACTGACGTCCAAACACGTCAACGCTCATGTCTAAAGTGACGATCATGATCGTTTTATCTAATTAATAAATAATACCAGCCTCACGCAACTCTTCGATAATCGATATGATCTCGTTGGAGTGGCTGGGATTACCTGCTTCCTGAGACGCAAGGAGCAAACGAAGACGATCTACTAATTCATTGGGATCGTCCCAGTACACGTAATCCGTTAGTCTGTTCTTAGCAGCGATCATGTACCGTGGTATGATACCTTTGCCCGTTACAGAGGACTGTTCAATTAGTTTTGCAATAACATTTTTAAATTTGAAACTGTTGCTCCTACGAATATCACCATCAGGTTTATAGTACTTTTTATATGCATTCGTTGTTATAATAATGTTTTTGTAATTATTCAAGTCATCCTGGGTTACATGAGTTTCGTTAGGTATCTTCCTGAACAAGAGTTCGATCAAACCGTTAGTTTTCGGATAACTGGTATCGCCTATACGGATTTGATCACCCTCAAAACTTATAGGTGAATCTCCAACCATCAACTTCTTCTTGGAAAGTTTACGCACACCATAGGTAGTATCCAATTGTTTATTCTGCCTCGATAGCAGCATATTGAGATACCGTTGCATCGAATCGTTTTGATTAACGGGTAAATCCATATCATTCTTGTATCCATCATCACCATCATCATCATCATCATCATCATCATCATCATCATCATCATCATCATCATCATCATCATCTTGAATATCACTAATTTCCCCGATAGTGGAATCATTTTTGAGCGTATTAAAGGATTCATTCGTTGTTTCAAACGTATCATTCACTCCTACATCATGTTTTATTTCATCTTTGATTTCATCCTTAATCTTATCTTTTATAGTATTATGCTCTGTTTGAGATACGTTCACTAGTTTCTGCAGTGGAGTCACTACCGGTTTGAACACCTCATTCATCGCATGCTCGACATTCTCTTTACCCAATTTTATCATTCGATGCTTTCTGCGAATCGAATCGCTAGCTTTAGCGATTTGACGCAAGATGTCTTTCTGCTCTTCAAGTTTTTCAGGCTGCATGTTGCAATCACTGAATCCAAAATGCTACTGTATCCATTTTTTCGATAATCACTCTTTTATGCTCACAAAGCAATCGAATCCTTTTCTATATCGACCCTCGTTGAGTTCGCTATCCTTGTCTATTACGAGAAACCCACACTTGCTATCGTTCCAGCATGCGGAACATAGGTCTCTGAACTGCACGTACGTCATATCAGTGTTTACATGGTCATCGTAAACATGCTTGAGATTCATTTCATCCTGCTTAAAGAGCACAAGCAAATTAGCATTGTCGCGTACGAGATGTTTGGGAATGCGAGCGTAGGTCTGACAGAGATAGAAACAGTCAACGTCCCTGTGCCGTCCCATACTGAAGAAGGCCCTCATGTTATCTTGTTTCTCGCAAGCTATATCATCGTAAATAATTATTGAATTGCGGCGTGCCTCGTTTGGTGGGCAGCACTTGTTCGTGTTCCGTAAATGGAAAATATTCAACACCATCGACGGAATCGAGTAAACGTTTTAAAAACTGATACTTTGGCTGATCCAGTGATTTTGAGTATACGTAGACGTTTTCGAATCTCAATCCATTGGGGTAAGTTATGAGAGCGAGCAATGCATTTGTCTTGCCGCAGTTTGACGGTTCGCAAAACACCGCGCGTATACTGTTCGGAAGTAATTCACCATGACGTTTCATCCTCTTTCTCTTCTTCACTCGCGTTAATTCGTCGAAGTTCGGTACAGGTAACTTGACAGACTGTGTCTCAAACCTCATCTTGATCATGACTAATGCGAAAGCTATAAATAACAGGTTTATAAAGTTCATCGTTCAGTCGGAACTGTTTCACGATAGGGTGAGGACATGATTATGCATGTTAAACGTAAATGCATGGGAAAAAAAAAGCGTCATAGTGGCAAGGCTTTAGTCAACAAAATCATCAACAGTCTACCAGTTGAATTACATATACCTGGCTATCAATACTGTGGACCCGGTACAAAACTAGCAAAGAGACTCGCACGAGGCGATCCGGGCATCAATCCCCTCGACGCAGCTTGCAAAGAGCACGATATTGCGTACTCGAAGAATCGGGAAAACCTAGAACATAGAGGAGCGGCTGACATGATACTTGCCGACAGAGCTTGGAAACGTGTCTTCGCGAAGGACGCGAGCATCGGTGAGAAGGCAGCTGCCTGGTCTGTAGCGAACATAATGAACGCTAAATCAAAACTCGGTATGGGTATCACGAAAAAGAAGAAGAAGCCTAAGAAGAAGATAACGCTGAGAAAAGTTATCGAAGCAGCCAAACGATCGATGACACAAAGCAACGATGCACAGGCAGTAATTCAGTCTGCTCTTAAGGGTGCGCAAACAGTTGTCAAGCAGGCTGGTGGAAAGAAGAATATACGTGCACCACGTATTCTACCCGTACCGTCCAAAGTTGGAGGTTTCCTGCCGTTTCTCGTCCCTATGTTTGCGGGTCTGAGCGCTGCTGGAGCGTTAGCAAGAGGTGCAGCAGGTATAGCCAAAGCCGTGAACGATGCCAAGGCAACCAAGGAACAATTGAAGGAAAGCGAACGACATAATAATGCGATGGAATCCATCGCGTTAGGCAAAGGACTGTACTTGAAACCCTACAAGAAGGGACTGGGCATTTATCTAAAGCCAAAAAACTTGAAGTGAAACTACCACGTCGAGCGTTAACTGATGCAGATCTACTCAAGTACGCCAGGCTCATGAATATTCCACATTTTCGTGGAATTTTTATGCGGAATGCTATGCCAAAAGGTGGATCGTACAAATACGAATCGGCAATCGTCAATCTCGACGATGAGGATGGTCCCGGAACACACTGGGTCGCCTACATGAAGAAAAAAGACTCAGTAATTTATTTTGACAGTTTCGGTAATCTTCGCCCCCCACTAGATCTCATTAGGTATCTCGACGTTGGTAGTGTAAAATATAATTATGAACGGTATCAGAACTATGATACTTTCGAATGTGGTCACTTGTGTCTCAAATTCTTATGTGGACAGTTAAATCGTAAGAATAAGTATCGTCTATATAAACATGCTGCATAATGTCATATCGTTAGTCAAGCGTTTGCAATCATGGAAGATTCATTCACGTTAACTTTATCAGGCAATTCTTCTATACTCGAAGCCCAGTACTTTCCCCCAATTGAACTTTCTCGAGATAAAAATCATGCTCTGGGGCTCATCGAATTATTAACCTTTAATTCGATTCCTAACGTGGATACCGGTCACAACAAGTTCTACGTCGGTGATGAAGTTATCGTTATACCCATTGGTAGCTATGAGATAGAAGATATCGAAAACTATGTACAGAGTGCGTTGATAGATAAAAATATACTAATTCGTATTAAGCCTAACAATAATACCCTGTGCAGCGAAATTAAGTGTAACCGTGAAATCAATTTGCAACCTGATGATTCGATTGGTCGATTGTTGGGTTTTACTCAACGCGTTTTGGAAGCTAATAAATTACATACATCCGACGTACCTGTAGCCATTCTTAAGGTGAACGCCTTGCGAGTCGAATGCAACATTACTACAGGCGCTTACATAAACGAACGTAAGGTACACACCATCCACGAATTCTTTCCGGTTGTACCACCAGGATATAAGATTATAGAGGTGCCGTCGCACGTCATTTACCTCCCAGTATCGAGCAAGACAATAGATCACCTACAGCTTCGAATAGTCGATCAGGACGGAGACTTGGTGAATTTTCAAGGAGAAATCATAACGATAAGACTACACGTGAAATCCATCTGATAATGGGGATCGTGTATAACCGAAAGATTGGTAGTGGTTATAATAGCGGCTATAATAATGAACCGATATGTCTAAAAGGAATCAGTCATCGTCCGCGCTGCAAAGCGTTAACACCTCAAAACGTGTTATTCCTGAGAAATCTGGGACTCAAGGTCACACCAGTCGGAAGAGGAAACTAAATCGTTCATTCTGCTGCTGCTGCATTATTTTTATCCGTTGCTCACCATGGAGGAAGAAACTTTAAATATTCGAACACCAATCACCTTCGATGAGAGTAGTAATAGATCCGTTATAGCGAGACCTGGGGGCGTGGTTAAGTAGGGGTGGGGGTGAGTCCCAAAAGTATTACGGTTAAAATTTTTTCGTTTCAAACTCGACGCCCCCAAAAGTTTAGCGAATGAAATTTTTTCGTTTCAAACTGACCGCCCCAAAAGTTTAGCGAATGAAATTTTTTCGTTTCAAACTCGACGCCCCAAAAGTTTTACGACTGAAATTTTTCAAAAATGGGAAGTGGGCATTTTTCTGTACGAAAACTAAGCGGTAGCAGTAAAACTATCAGCCAAAACGATATGTCGGGAAGTAAAAAGGAAAATTAAAAGAGAAGCCGACATCTTGATAAAAAAGAGGCGCCGTCCAGTCGCTGAGACATTTTTTGTGCAACGAAAATTTTCTCGAATCTTGGAAAAGAACTGCAACGAATGGCTAGGATTTTCTGGAGCCTTCACATTTCAGCCAGACAGTCTAACGCTCCTAGACGACCACGTGTTTCGTAGACAAAGAGTTTCAACCCACAATAGTAAGGGTAGCTACCTAAGTAAAAATTAGGATTGACTTTAAGATATGGGTCAAAAATAAATTAGGTTTGTAAACGATATGTCGGGAAGTAAAAAGGAAAACTAAAAGACAAGTCGACATCTTGATAAAATAAGAGGCGCCGTCCAGTCGCTGAGATATTTTTTGTGCAACGAAAATTTTCTCGAATCTTGGAAAAGAACTGCAACGAATGGCTAGGATTTCTGGAGCCTTCACATTTCAGCCAGACAATCTAACGCTCCTAGACGACCACGTGTTTCGCAGACAAAATATTTTATGACAGACGATTTCCAGTTTCAAAATTCTTCAAGGTGATTTTACGACTTTCGTGATACAAAAAGTATGACCGTTTAAGGGTTGGAAACTGTCTTCTAATTCCCGCTGGTATGAAAAAATGTCTGAAACCTACCTACGCCACCCGCAACCCCCACCACCTCACTATTCTAAACGTACTCTCATATAAACCCCTCCTCCGCTTTTGAATTCAGTAATGGTATAGCAGTACCCCCATCGATATCACGGTATCACTATGGCAGAATGTGATAAAAATTTGAAAAGAAAAAACAGTGAAAACAACGACAATAATGTCGCGGGAAGAAAAATTCAACGTGTGGGTTTAAACACACACATTGATAATGGTAAGTACATTTTAAGAACTTTTCGGTAGGTAAAATGTATATTAATACAAAATTGCATCTTCCTAACGAATAATGTTTTCACTTGCTAGACAGGACTGACGATGGGGCTATACAGTCAGAACTATACAACATCGTTAGCAATGAAATTGAAGAGGCTATCGAAATTGAGCGGATAAAACGATTTCTACAAGCTGGTCATGATAATGACATCATGAATAACGACGAGAACAACTCATGGATCGATCTGGAGGATATCATCGGTGAAGACACTACGTTAGTACATCAGATAGGCGGAGGCGCAGAAGATTCTACTATGTTGCCTGGAGGTAGAGTTAAAATTGTAGATCGGTCAACGAGACACTTTCAAAGATTTAGACTCGACGGAACGTGTACAACATTTAAAATTCAGGCTCCTGAAAAAGATGTAAATCCTATGACCTGGTTGAGAGAAGCTTTTGTAGATCTACATAGGCATATGATAGAAAATCAGGGTGAACCTTCAGATCTTGTAGGAATTACATTTAATTCTCCGGGATTTTCCCAAAACCGAGCAGCAGGCCTTTCATTCCGTCCTGCGCAAGACTGTAATTTCGAGCATCTCTGGTCGCTCGTAGAAAAAGTTGCTCAAAGTGGGCACGATGTTGCCATCGATGAGTCCTTCATGATAACAGTTCAAAGAGTTCAAATGATTACTGGCAAGGGTCGAGTTACGGTGGGCTCCTATGATCGTTTCACTCTAAGCAAGAAATCTATTGTTTTAATTACCAATAATGATAATTTATGCCTACCTCGAGCACTCGTTGTAGCCTTAGCGCATTATAAGCGTGGGGATAGTCGTGCAGGGGCGTTTCATAACGAATTTCGTAGATTAGCTCATTCTAGACTAAATAACAAATTACAACTTGAGGCTGCGCGGAAATTGATGACAGAGGCCGGAGTAGAAATACCTCCCGAAAATCGAGGTATGGGGCTAAGAGAACTTGCCATTTTTCAAAAATTCTTTAATCCTCAAGGCTTAGCAATAGAGGTCTACGAACCTAAAGAACTGGGTGGTCGTAAATTGAAACCCGTATATGACGGTCGTAGTGAAGTTTTAAAGCACGGTGCGGATCTGTCGGGTACCATGCGTTTGATCCTTAACGAAAATCATTTTGACGTAATACTGAACATGACCGGCGCTACCGCGATGAAAAAATTTTGTTACGCCTGCCGGACCACTTATAACAGAGAACATAGATGCGAGGGAACGTGTCCATTGTGTCGAGCATCCCCTGCTTGTAATAATAAGATGTTAGGTGTTAAATGTTTGAAATGTCGGCGTACATTTCATGGTAACGATTGTCTTGCTAATCATCTCAAACGAAACTCATATGCTAAGTCAAAATCTATATGTGACGCAATAAAAAATTGCGAGTATTGTGGAATATCAATCATGACTAAGAAAAGGCTTAAGCATAGATGTTACGAACGCTTTTGTCATACGTGTCGTGTTAATAGGCCGCTGAGACATTGGTGTTACATATCACCTCTAAAGAAAAATATTCAATTAGCCAAGCAAAAAGAAAACGCCCCTGTAAAAGAAAATCTTTTTGTATTTTACGATTTTGAAACGATGCAGGTTCGCGAGCAGGTGGGAAACCCGGATGTTAAAGTTCACGATGTTAATCTTTGTGTAGTTCAAAAAGTATGTGAAAAATGTATGTACAATAATGACATGTCCTACCTCTGTAGTTATTGCGGTATTCGTCAATTCGTTTTTGATCATGAACCCTTAAAACAGTTTATAGATCTCGTTATAGATATGAAAGATTTCAAACAGGTGATATGTATAGCACACAATGCTCGAGGGTTTGATGCTCAATTTGTACTGAAATATATTGTAGAGACACTGAAAATAACTCCACAGATTATATTGAACGGTACTAATATCCTTGAGATTTCTTTTGAAAAAGTTAGATTCTTGGATTCTTTATGTTACTTAAGTATGCCACTTTCCGGATTTTCCAAAACTTTTAATCTCGCTAGTTCATTAGTTAAAGGATATTTCCCCCATCTATTTAACAGACCTGAAAATCAGCACTATGTCGGACCACTACCAGACGCATTGTTTTATTCCCCTGACACGATGTAGATTGTAGATCGTGCAAAATTTTTTACCTGGTACGATGAGCTTGTCAAAGCTGAATACGTGTTTGATTTTGCTGCCGAGATTAAACGATATTGTATATCGGACGTGAATCTTTTGAGACAGGGTTGTTTATCTTTTCGTAAGATGTTTATGGAGATCACTGAAATCTGTCCGTTTGCGAAAGCTGTAACCATCGCATCCGCATGTAGTGTTGTTTACAGAACTAACTTTTTAAAACAAGACAGTATCGGCATTATCCCCAAGAGTGGTTATAGAGGATTTGATAACCAGTCGATCATCGCATTAGAATGGTTTGCGTGGGTTGAGCATGAACGCGGATATCGCATAGAGCACGCAGGTCGTGGTGCTGAAAAGGTATTACCCGGTGGTTTGAAGGTAGATGGATATTATGAAACAGATAGTGGAAAAACAGTATTTGAATTCCACGGATGTTGGTTTCACGGTTGTCCCAAATGCTATCCTAGCGATCGGGATAAAGCAAATATTGTTAATGATGTGTGGTTAACTTTGAACGAGCGATATGAACGCACCATGTTAAAGTCATCACGCATTAGAACATTAGGTTATCATTTAGAAGAAATCTGGGAGCATGAATACCGTCATTTACGAGCCACGGATAACAAGTGTAAAAACTTTATCGAACACGCGGCGCCACCAGTTTTAAAAAAGAGTCGCCTCGCTCCGAGGCATGCGTTCTACGGGGGCCGCACGGGTAATACTCGAACGTACTATAAGGTTAACGATGGAGAACAGATTCGATACCTCGATGTTACTTCGCTCTATCCCACTGTAAATAAATACGACAAGTTCCCCGTGGGACATCCTGTAGTGTATATAGATGAGGAGTGTAAACAGGTTACAGGCGATGATAATGACATATCAAAAGTTGAAGGACTGATAAAATGTACAGTTTTACCACCGAGAAATTTGTATCATCCTGTTTTACCTGTAAGAATGCATGGTAAACTAATGTTTGCGCTATGTCGTTCTTGTTGTGATGAGTTAAATCAGAATCGTTGTACACATGAAAATTCGGAAGATAGGACTTTTACAGGTACGTGGGTTTCTGTTGAACTTCAAAAAGCAGTCGGTATGGGTTATATCATCACGAAAATTGAAGAAATATGGCAATACGAGGTTAGTCAGTACGACCCTAGTACACGTATAGGTGGTTTGTTTGTCGATTATATTGATACATTCTTAAAGGTAAAACAGGAATCTTCGGGTTGGCCTATAACGTGCATCGATGAGGAGAGCAAACAGAAGTATCTAGATGATTACAAAAAGGTTGAAGGAATTACACTCGAACGTGAGCGCGTAGCAAAAAACTCAGGGCTGCGAGCCGTTGCAAAATTATGTTTAAACTCATTCTGGGGAAAATTTGGTCAACGTGAGAATCAAGCAAAAACAACGGTCGTAACTGATGGCAAAACATTCCTCGAGACAGTTAGCGATCCTAAGAAAGAGATACTTAGTGTTCTCCCGGTAAGCGATGATGTGGTATATGTTAACTGGTGTAACGTAGATGATACTATCGAGCCCTCGAAAATTACGAACGTTGTGATTGCCGCGTACACAACAGCTCAGGCTAGACTACGACTGTATGCTCTTCTTGAGAAGATTGGTAGACAATGCTTGTATTACGATACGGATAGTATTATTTTCATTCGATCGGACACTCCTGATTCTAAAGATTTAGAAACAGGGACGAATTTAGGGGATTTAACCGATGAGTTAGAAGATTACGGAGAAGGTAGCTATATAAGCGAGTTTGCATCGTGCGGTCCCAAGTGCTATGCGTACAAAGTTGAAACCCCTAAAAGTGTTACTAATTATATTTGTAAAGTTAAGGGTATTAGTCTTAACTATGCAAATACGAAAAGCATCAACTTTGACACATTAAAATCTTTTGCAACTACTGGTATCTCGCCCGAAGGAGACGAAGAGGTGGTTCTTTCTTATAAATCCTTAAGACGAACCCCAATGCACGATGTCATTACACGAAACGAAACAAAAACGTTTAAGAATAATTTTGTGAAGCGACGACTAGTTGATAACTACGATTCAGTACCATACGGTATGTTGTAAATTTATGTAATTTTAGACTATGGTAATGTCCTACGACTATGTACACTTTTTAAGGAATAATAAAAAGTAAATAAAGTGTTCACAGTCTTTAACGTTTTCCTTCTTAAACTGGGCGTGCACGATTTTTCACAAGACGGCTATCTAAAACTGTACCACCCCCAAAAACCCAAGGACCTATTGCATCACCCCATTGTGCAATAATAAGGAAAAGACTTGTAGGTCTGCGGAAGGGATGGTCACATTTTTTGACCACTGTGTGGTAGGGGTAGATCATCCTTTTTTATAAATAGTGGATAGAGATGGTACAGCACTTCAGTACTAGATACAGATATCCTAGAGACACTGCAACCAAACATAATGGAAAAAGATTTAGACAAAATTTTGCACCACCACCCGGCAACATCCTTCCTCAAGGATATAATGTGTGAAGAGTTTCAACGACCGGCTGGACCCGATAGAAATTCCAGAGTGCTACGCCGAATTTTTGAGAATGCGAAAATAGCAAAAATAGTGCAATGGTTTAAGAAGGGGTGCATGGCGCATCAGGGTACTATAAATCTATGCCTTGAAGCATTAAAAATTCGTGGTGAAGATCGCGATAGCCGAGTGCGGGTGATCAGAAACCGTGGTAAGTGATGCTCAAGTGGTGGCTCGTGTACCTCTACTTCTCTCTATCTAATAAAGTGCGTACTAACGTCATAAATTTATCCACAGCCATTCAAATAAAATCTTCCACCTCTATAACGACAACCGCCATCGTTCATGAGGAACCGGCGGTGCTATTACCAACGCCAGTTCCGTCGCCATCATCATCATCATCATCATCATCGTCATCGTCATCATCAGCTTCTCCACTAGGGCCAATACAGCCATCATCATCACCATCGTCACCACAACAACCATTATCATTTACTCCTCAGCCACAACGAGGCGTGAAAAGATTGTATGAGGAGGAGGCTGTAGAGACTAAGGATGGTAGGTTCTATAACTATATTATATATTTTTATTAACAAGAATTTCATTTAATACTTATTATTCCTGTTTATAGTAAAAAAACCCAACAATCTGGAGGATTTAGCCTTTATGCGACAACAGCTCGAGACTATATCTGCGCAGGTCGCGTCACTGCAAGAGAAAATATCGCAGCCTCCGGTTATCACGATATTCGACGATGAGGATGTCGTAATTAAAAAAGAGCCGACTTCGCCATCACCACCACCTATGGAGGAGGAACAGGCTGTAGATATATACCCTGAAAACAATATGCTTCTAATGTCTCCTGAGGTGCAGGAGGCATTAGAGCATTTACTAAATATCGACGAGGCTGTCAGAAATATACCTTTATAAGCTTGATGATAGCATAATAGTATAATATTAAGTAGTAAAAATAATTGTATAATAATATTAATAATAAAAAACATGTTTTATACTGTAATAACGTGTCCCTCTTTTACTCATCCTTCGCAAAATTACTCTCTTTAAACCTAAGGTGGGAATGTAGGGCCTAGTTGATAATAAAATAATAATTTTCGGGGTATAATATATATATATATTTATTATAAGTAAGATCGACAGCTTTGAGTACAATGATGTGTTTTATTGGTGTGTTTCTTAATTCTCCCGTAAAATTTTCTAACTATATAATCGTTCTTATTATAATTTGTTGAAAAAAAGTCTTGAAACTGCTGCATTGTGTATCCGCGGGACTTGTAATACAAAAACATCAGACAGTACTGCCCGCAAACTTGCGACTTGAGAGACTGCAACGGTTTTTGATTCCATGTAATTTTTCTTGAATTCGTTCTCATAGCCTCCTGATGATTCCTCACAAAAGGTTCTAACCCATAACTATCAAAGTATTCACATTCTCCTCGCTGATCGATATAAAATGCTACCCAGTGAGTGCCGGGTTTGTTATGAGGATCTGTATTCATAACTATAGCCGTCGGTCTATTAAGACGTAAGGGGATTCTGTCTGCTGGAAACACCCCCTTCGACTTAACTTGTATGCCCCGTAGAACTTTTTGAATCTCAGGTGTTGTCAACGCTTCTCGCCGTTTAAACATGCTTCTTGTTAGGTATGATGACTTACACAGTGTCAATGAAGAACTAGACATTTTCAGCTCTTGCACGTCTACATATTAACTCGACTAACTGGAATAATCGGCTATCACTTGTCGCGAGGAGTCTATTTCTATGATATTGTAAAATTCGGCATATACAATGCAGTTTATAGTAGCCTCCAGAGCATGAGCAAATCCCACTTCTATTCGGACGGTTCCATGCTTTATGAGATTCCAATGCATAGCACAAGATGCGCTCAAATCGGGTGTTAGATCAAACGCCGTGAAACAATGTCCGTTCGCATATTCCGTACGGCCAATGCCATTTCCTGTATTTCCGTAGTGAATACCAGTTCCCATAAAGAGAGTATAGTAGTTTCGGACTGATAACTCTTTATCATATGCAGGCTGAAGAGGTCTGCTGGGTATTTGAACGCCATCGATATAGAGCGATAGATTATTAATGTTGAAATGTTGGAAATTGAACGGATTTTTTGCAGGCGCTCCGTTGAAAGTCTTATTTGTGACAAAACCTACGATGATTCGTTTCGGTAATTGACCCATAAAAACATTGTCGAGAGTCTCTTGTTGTATACCGGATGGTATAGAAAGAGATTTTACTTCGACTCTTGTTATGGGGTACTTCGCCGGCGTCTGAGCCAGAGCTTTAGCGTGAGCTAAAAGAATCATTGGACTGATTTTCACTTTTCGCACGAGTAGCGTGGCTTCTGTGATATGGACCTTATAATCCCCAGTTCCAGATTGCATTAAGCAGAAATTATCTTTAGATCTAACAAGTCGTAGCTGCATGTCAACACCGTTTAACAAATATTTCTCCTGGTTGAAAACGTCACAATGTAACGGCCCAATGAGATCGAGTATTCTGCCATCTTTGATGGCACTTGCTAAAACACCAGCGTTACCGCTAGCAACAGATTTGGTAATGTCGTCAAAAGCACCTGGTGATTGGGGATAGTACAGGCCTGCCGTGAGGTGCGTATTTTTCGCTGTAGACTCATAGTTTAAAGTATTCTCAATGTATGCTCTGTATGGATATGTGTTACTCTGTGGTGATACCAGTTTTTGATTAAAAAATACATCCACTTGACTGAAGATGCTGTGTAAAAAATTATTGACAGGCGCCACTTTGTCTCCTGATGTAGGCTGGGCAGAGGGCTTTACCTGAACTTGCAGGTATAAAAAAGTATGAGCTAGATCAACATACTCATCTCCATGCCCTGATACAGAAAATTCGATCGGAGCATTATCGGAAAGTGATGAAACCGGTTTATAATGTATCCAATTGCCACTCTCAATAGATGTCTGCGTAGGCGGTATTTTAAAAAGATCCAGTTCTGTTTTTACACATTCACCTGAATGCGAATGTAGGAACGACATTTCTACTTTTACGATTATTCAAAAATATCTCGAGTTTTCTTGATAGTTTTTTTCTTGAATGTATTTTTTTTCTTGTTCGATGTTTTAGATTGCTTCTTCTTTTTCGTAATTTTATTTTTTGAATTACCTCCCGTAGTGAAACGTCTTCCCGGAGGTACGGTAACAAACTGACCGTTCCACTTTCGAGGTAATGATTTATAACCAGAACCTTTCATCAGGTCATCAAGTTTATCTACCGCTTTTCGTTTTAAATTTGCTTTTGATTCTTTAAATCTATTACTCAGCGCATCACGGAAAGGTGTCTTATTTTCGACATCGTTCACGACTCTAAGTCCTGCGTGAAGAGCCTCTTTTCCTACGGCTTTAAACCCTTTAGTAATTAGGGGCAGCGCCTGTCTAAATAATCGAGCCATAAACGATCCTAAGCCATGACCCCTCTGGTAAGGAGCACCGGCATATACAACGTCTACTCTACCGCCTACCTGGTTCAGGTAATATTCCTCATAAGCGTTCATAATGTCTTCAATTGTTGTGACGACGCCGAAAATGTAATGTAACCGTCAGTGTACCGTATTCAAATGGCGCTGGCCTACCAGCGTGATCGCTTATAACAGTTTCGATTGATTGAATTGGACCACCAACTATGGGGTAGTAATGGGGCATGGAGAAAGTCTTAGACTGGGTACTCCCAAAAGGATGTGTTTGAGCATCACATTCGACAATGCGTAAGAGCGGCGCATGAATATCGCTAACTACATGGGGAAGAATGATGTCTGAATATATAAAGAGCTGGCTCGGTAATCGTCGAGTGATACAGCCAGGATTTCCTGCTTTTACAAAGCTGGTGCCTGTAGAACTTAAGCTGAGTGTTGACATTGTAAATCCTAATATTTCGGTGAGGTCTTCTGGAAACTGTAGAATGTGTGTCTGTGGACAATTTTTGCAGACTCTCTGTATAAACACACGCCGTTCATTCTTGAATACTCCAATGTTGATGTGATCTCCAAAAAGCTTATCCATCAGGTCCGTTATAGACTTTAAATTTTCATATTCACCGCTAGGGAAAAAATGAATAGTATCGCTGACATTCACGGCGTTCGTCGTTTGAAGACTATCTTCTTCAGTATCTATTTTAATAGATTGTGGTGATAGTGTTGACGTGATATTTTTCTTAATACCGGCACCCCTAGCAGCGTGTGCTGTCTGAGAATGTTTAACTTTCCTTGGGTCATCAGTTGTTTGAAAATCCCTGCTTAGGGCCTTAGTATTCGAAGGCTTTTGAGGTTCTTTTACCGCTGGCGTCGCATCGATTTGCCTTATATAACTATCTTTGATAGCAATAAAAGTTATCGGTATTTGAGTTTCAACTAGAGCTGCTTCCCATTCGCCTTTCAAATTAATGGGATCAGGCAATTGTGTAGTGAATCGTGTTGTTGTGTTTTCTGGATAGTAAGACATTGAACTGTTCGAACATAGTGTTAAATAGAAATTTTCATTTACTTCCATGCTTCTATGCTATCGGCTAAAATCCACGAATTGAACTTTGAGGGATACCCCTTCCACTTGACTAACACTTGTCGACTACGACCTTTCCCCTTTGAGTCAATGATTTTATCTATAAGGAATATGTCGTCCTCCCTTTTTATTACCTTTTGTAATTCTTCTGCGTAATAACTGCCTGTAATTGTTTCACCGGCGAGATCCTCCAATGCGTATACAATAGGCCGTCGATGTTTAAGTATGCGTACTACTTTGAATATTTCCTCAGTCCAGTTGCTTTTATACCCTTTATCGAATATTCCTTTTTCTTTAGAAACTCTTACGGTATCGCCAACGTCAAATTTAGGACGCGAATCATAAGTTAAAAATTTACTCGTCATATTCTTATAAGCTCTGACTGCATTGTATAAATTAACATCTCTCGGCCTCATACGTATCGTTGAATGGATAGACGCGTTGTAACCCTTCACCAAGTCTTGAATTACGTCAATATATCGTTGACTATTTTTGTGTGTGAAGTATCTATACAGTTTTTCCATAAGAGTTCTATTAAAACGTTCAACTAAACTCGCTTTCGCGTCGGGATTCTGTGTAGTATAAAAATATACATTTTCATTTTCTAAAAATTTCTGAAACTTCTGTCCGACAAATTCTTTTCCTTTATCGGTCTGCAGGCTTTCAGGCTTCCGTTCACTATTCTCAAAAATATATTTAAATGCAGCGATTATAGAGTTATTTGTTTTATCTTTTAGTGGGACAACCCATGCGTACTTACTAAGAGCGTCAACGACAGTCAAAAGACAAGTGTAATCATCATTTAAACTTTTAAGGGATTGTAAAATAATTAAATCTGCTTGCCATAAATCATCGATGTTCGTCACATCGTAATGACTCCTGGAAAATTTTTTACGGATGGGTTTATGGAGGGTGTATGCATCAGTTTTTTTTAACCATTCATCAATATATTTTGTTTTGACTTTTTTATTTAAACATTTTTTCAATTTTACACTTCCACCATAACCTGCTGGATGTGCAGCGTTATAATACACTTGTTCAATCATTTCCTTTGCATAAGTTTCAAGGTCTTCCAAGTTTCATAGTTGGGGCTATATTTTCGCTGTTTAATTTCACGTGGTGTTACAAATGGTGTTGTACGATACTTCCGCTTGGCTTCGAACCCCCGTGGTGATGATCTTGCTACAGCTCTACCGGGCGTTCGATCTGGAGATGGTGATCGTGATGGCCTCTCAGAACTAACCGGTGTAGATCCCCGTTTTTTTTTCAAACCCTGATGTCGGTGAGGCGTACTGCCTGAAGATTTTATTCCAGTATCCGAACCACTGTGCTCAATTTGTCTAATTCCCGACACCTCGAGTTGCTTCTTCATGCGAATATAATTCAATATCTTTGAGTTTCCTATAAACTCATGCGGTATGTTACCTTTATGGCATACTTCGACAAACTGTTCCCAGCCGACTGGATTAGAGTTTTTTCTACTTCTCATAGCATCGTTAACTAAATCAATAATATTCGCTCCGGGTACCTCGGTGCCATCTATGAATACTTTCCCACTTGGTTTCCATGATACAAGACTGCGAGCGAGCAAATTTTTAGTCAAAAGTTCAGCCTTACGTCGAAATTTTTGAGGTACACTCTCGATAACATTAGCTACTAGATTGTCTTTCAGAGGTTCCTGTTCCTCCTCGTTGCTGGTGATTGTTGGTACTATTGGCGCTGGCGATTCCGCATTATCCACTATGGGGAGTGTTATCGTCTTTCTTGAATCTTTAGCAAAAAATAAATATCGCTGTAGAATCTGATTGTAGTGTTTCCATTTTTCGTCGGCTTGCAGTTTGGATCGTAATATTTCATCCATGTCTCGGTCCATTTCAAGGAAATGATCGCGTTCTTTTGGGAGCGGTCCCCGCTGCAAATTCTCCACAGTTTCATGCGGGATCAAAACCATCTTCTTAGCATGTTCCATCTTTCAATTATTTACTCCAAATACTTTTGAAGCAAGAATCGATAATAAAGGTCCTAACAATAAAGGCAAGAAGCCTGATCCTTTTTGAACGAGTAATTTCTTCTTTCCGTTCCAGGTACCTTTGTTACATGCCAGTTTACGAAGAATTTTTTTATGTTTAGCCAGATGTTTTTTCTCTTCGGATGTAAGTGGCACCCCGCCGTGTAGGAGATTAAGAGCGCATTCACAGATAACACGAACCAACTTTGAATCTGCTACTTTGAGTACAGCACGTCGATGTTCCGGTGCTAATTTACACAGAGCCTGCAGCGTGTGGATGTGTTTTTTGCAGCGCATCTCAGGCTAATAGTTTAACGTCGACGAGTACCGTTTGTTTTATGCTCCTTAGGAACGTAAACGATGTGTGCTGGGTCGTTTGGAAATAAACACGTTCGCACTCGACAATTTTCAGGTGTGGCCTGTTTGAGATCCAGAAGTAAATAGCCGTGAGGTATCAGTGTCGCGTCGTAATAAGCATCCTGAAGAAATCTGGGGTTGGTTGGATAAACCTGACGTGCAAGATGTTGAATCTGTGCTCGGTCTCGTGGGTTTTTGAAAAGGACAATGTAGTTAGCGTTTAAAGATATATCACGCTGACCTCGTCCCTGATGAAAAATATTTTGAGTAATGAAGAATACACTTAAGTTTTTATGATGACAACCTTTTGTAAAAATATCAACTATCTGCTCATTAGATTCCCGCATCATGTCGTCTATAATTATTAGTATGGGATGTTCTCCGGTGAAATCTGAGCAGGAAGGCAGCCCTTCCTGAAACTCAACACTCTTTAACTCCTTCGAACGATAGAGAGGCTGTGATTCGGAATAATACCAGATAATTCTAGGAAATTTAACATCGCTCATATCCTCGATGTAATTTATAAAGTTTTTAACGAAATAGCTTTTTCCGCATGAACTAGGCCCTGCCACAATGGCCGACCACGGGTGAACCCAGCGAGGATCCATAACTTAACACGATCAAACGTACTAGAAAACTGTAAAGTTTTTCAAAGTGTCGAGTTTAAATGCTAAGAAAATATTTTTAAGATTTCGTATTGCTACCAGTTTCTATTATTATGTAGGGATGGTGGATAGAGAGTAGGGATGATGCTCTAGTCCTATAAGAAGCGTCGTTTCTCAGGATCTTCAATCAGTAACAAACATTGTTAGTTACATCTCAGATATCCTTGTTAAAATGACCAATTCTCAAAGTTCTGACTGGGATTGTCCAGCTACTCACGCCGCTTTATACCATGAAGAGAAGTGTGATGGTGTTGAACATTGGATATTGTGTGCGAACCCTCAAATGTACGAACAATCTCAACGTTTGGAAAAAGTCTGTACGAAAATGTGTCCAGTCTATCGTGCTGGGGGCGTAAGACGGCCTGAAGGTATAGATACGCCTGATCGTCTAGCCTTAAAAGAATCACTACCTGTGGAAACATCTGACGTGGAAAATGGCAAGAGGAAAAATAAGGAAAACGATGGCAATTGTAAACGAAAAAAGGTAGCACTTAACGAAGGAGAAAACAGGATGTCGCTTAAAAGATCTACGGGTGTGAATGCCACGCCTTCTACATCTACTTCGCCACCCGTTCCAAAACCATCACCATTGCTGATGATGCAAACTGTATACAACTTAAACAGTCAGAAGCGTATCGTCGTGGGACTAGACATTAACAATGGATATCAACCGACTTTACAACTCCTTGGTTGTAGAGGAGATGCCGTTACGCTTCTACCATTGGACTGGCGACTTCTTCTCGATCACTCTGAGAAATTCATAGCCCATTTTATAGATATTGCTACAAAGAGTAATGAATGGTCTACGATACCCCTCGCAAGTTGTAATATTGTATTATGTGAATTATATGGTGACCGCGCAATAAAAATAACATCGGGGAAAAATAGTATTGCTTTCAAGAGACAGTGTTTTGAAAAACTTTTAAAATTAGAATCATGTATATGTTCCTATCTAATACTCGCTGATGATCATTATACTACTACGATACGTACTCGTAATAGTTTTTTGAATGAAATTACAGAGGCTTTTGAAAGCGGTAAAATTTCGAACATCACACCTAGCACTGTAGCAGATCTTCTTGGTGCGCATTGCATATTTAATCATCTCGTCACAGAATTAGTAGCATTAGCAATACACGACTTAGTAAATAGTTCACTCGAGCGTTTAGATTGTAGTTATACCTGGAGTGATTGTATGCCTTAAATTAAAGCATAGAAAAATTGTATGAAAAGTAAATAAAAAACTGTTTATAACATAAATTATTGACTTTATTCCATTATCCTTATTCTTCAAAGTATTTAACTCCCCAATCTTCAAAAGGTCCTGTTGCAGAATGTATTTTCATTGCGAATAAAAAATGTAAATCAAAAATATCAAATGCCCAGGGAGCGTTTGTACATCCTTCGTACCACAACCAGGACATCCTTTCCCTTTTTTCGATTCTTCGCATACGCACATCACGCACCATTTTCCAATATTCTTTTCCTGTGTCGAAAGGGCCCTGTTTATTGTATCTTGCGGTTCTCCTCATGATGAAAGTTTATCTTTATTCACTCTGCAGACAGCTTTACAAAGCGTTTACAAACCTAATTTATCTTATGAACCATATCTTAAAGTCAATCCTAATTTTTACTTAGGTAGCTACCCTTACTATTGTGGGTTGAAACTCTTTGTCTACGAAACACGTGGTCGTCTAGGAGCGTTAGACTGTCTGGCTGAAATGTGAAGGCTCCAGAAAATCCTAGCCATTCGTTGCAGTTCTTTTCCAAGATTCGAGAAAATTTTCGTTGCACAAAAAATGTCTCAGCGACTGGACGGCGCCTCTTTTTTATCAAGATGTCGGCTTCTCTTTTAATTTTCCTTTTTACTTCCCGACATATCGTTTTGGCTGATAGTTTTACTGCTACCGCTTAGTTTTCGTACAGAAAAATGCCCACTTCCCATTTTTGAAAAATTTCAGTCGTAAAACTTTTGGGGCGTCGAGTTTGAAACGAAAAAATTTCATTCGCTAAACTTTTGGGGCGGTCAGTTTGAAACGAAAAAATTTCATTCGCTAAACTTTTGGGGGCGTCGAGTTTGAAACGAAAAAATTTTAACCGTAATACTTTTGGGACTCACCCCCACCCCTACTTAACCACGCCCCCAGGTCTCGCTATAACGGATCTATTACTACTGATGAGTCTATAGCGCACTGCGAAACGCATGCACACCAACCTTACGCATCGTCAACGTTCAACAACAGTGATGAAATACGAATCTCCGTCCAACATCAAGACTTGTGTTTACTACCGAGTAGAAGTTCGCTGCATGTATACGGAAAGCTCGTGAAGGAAGATGGTTCTACGGCGGTTACAAACACAACCTTGGTTAATAACGGCATTTGTCATCTTTTCGATGAGATTCGTTATGAAATGAATGGTATAGAGATCGATCGAAATAAGAACGTTGGCCTCACGAGTCTCATGAAGGGCTACCTTTCCCTGACTCCTGGTCAACGCTCGGTAATGGATAATGCTGGTTGGATGCAAGAAGAGAAATTGACCGATGCAGCTGGTTACTTTGACGTATCCGTACCACTGAGTATGATACTAGGCTTTGCCGAAGATTATCGCAAGATCATCGTAAACGCTAAGCACGAGTTGATTTTGACGAGAGCAAAGAGCGATGTCAATGCCATTGTACAAACTGCTCCGGAAGAATGCAAAGTTGTAATTCAAAAATTGGAATGGTTGATACCGTACGTAAGGGTTTCCGATCGTCGAAAGATAGAACTGCTGAAATTCATCGAGAAGGATGCACCCATCCCTATGAGCTTCCGCACCTGGGAACTGTACGAGTATCCTCTACTGCCTACCACATCCAAACACGTGTGGACCGTCAAGACGTCAAGTCAACTTGAAAAACCTCGATACGTCATTTTGGGATTCCAAACTGGCAAAAAGAATAATAAAAATAAGAATGCCAGTCACTTTGACCATTGCAATGTCAGAGATGTTAAACTCTTCTTGAATTCGCAATGCTACCCCTATGGAAATCTAAATCTTGACATTGATCGAAATCAGTTTGCTCTGCTGTACGAGATGTATGTAAACTTTCAAGCTACTTATTACGGCAAAGAGCCTGAGCCCATACTGAGAAAGAATGATTTCCTCGCCTATGGTTCACTAATTGTCATTGATTGCTCCAAGCAAAATCAGTCGCTCAAATTTGGACCAGTCGACGTTCGTCTCGAATTCGAGGCAGACCAAAATTTCCCCTCCGAAACATCAGCGTTCTGTTTAATTCTACATGATCGAATAGTAGAATATAATCCAATTAGTGGTGGGGTGAAAAAATTAGTATAAAAACCCTACGATCATGTCAATGCAAGCAGTCTGTCACCATGGAGTTCATCGTGGACGTACAAGGTTTCAAGAAATCCTCGGACGAGTTTGTCTTGAAGGAGCTGTCTATCATTGGAGTGGGTAGCGATTTCTCCGAGCCTGCGACGTTTCTGTTTCAACCACCGTGTTCATGGAGCTCTCTTCCAGCGAAGTACAAGTGCATGAATTTGTGGTTACAACGCAACTTTCATGGTATGTCTTGGAACTCTGGCGATACATCTTACAACCATGCTGGAAATATTCTTCGAGTCATTTTACGAGATGCTACCAGAATTTATGTAAAAGGATTGGAAAAGAAAAATTGGTTGGAGAAATTTATGGGACAATCGTTAAATATCGTGAACTTGGGGGATCTGGGTTGTCCTTCGCTGCAAAAGTTGCGAAAAAATTCACTTACCCTGTGTACGCATCACCATGCTCCGCATTTCAATTGTGCGATGGAAAATGTTAAATCGTTAAGGACTTGGATGATGGAATGTATATTTTTTGATTAAGAATAAAGTGTGTATATGAAAGAAATAAGCAGTTGTATTTTGTTTGCCCCTTACGTGACAATTTATTTAAATCATAAGTATGAACGTTTACAAATATCGAAATTCCATGAGATTGAACTTCCCACCGAGGTAACGCATACAAAGCCGATTCTCAGCGGTATCCAAAACCATCCGTTGAAAGAAATCCTCATCGTCCGTCAGAGTCCTCGAGATCCTTGCTGGCAGGAATACTGAGAAACTATTCTCCACGTCAACGATGTGTCTTGCTCCAAATTTCGTTTGAATTTTCCTTATATTGGTAATCTTGTATTCTTTTTCAACCTCCAATTCTGATAATTTTTTCGTTGGCAGGAAACCCTCCAGACGCGCCACTTTGTTAATTTTTGAGAAGTCCATTTTCACACAGGTTGGATTAAATCTTCTTCTCAAATCTATTCTTACTTTCAGTTCACGTTCTTTCTCCAAACTCGACGAATTGCAGCAGTAAACTAATGAAAGAGCACCAAGCTCTTCCTTATATAGAGGGCACTCTTCTTCTTAAGAGTGTGAAGGAATTTTAATTAAGTAAACAATTCATGGATCTACATTTCGGCATTATACAAAGGTTTGCTAAATTTTTTGATATCAAAGATCCACCACCGTCTCGATGCACAATTCCTCTCGAATAAATATTGTAAACAATTTTTCGGTAACGTACAAAGGGTAATTTGAAATGTCCTTTGATTTTACCGTCTCCCCAAGGCCACTGTATCGTAGCGGAACTTGCTAAATTCTTTGGCATCAAAGATTCACCGTCTCGATGCGCAATTCTTCTCGAGTGCACATTAAATTATTGTAAACAATTTTTTCGGCAACGTACAAAGGGTTATTCGACACCTCCTTTGATTTTTACCGTCTCTCCAAGGCCACTGTATCGTAGCGAAACGATAGAGGTGACATCTAAATTCTTTGACATCAAAGATCCACCACCGTCCCGATGCGCAATTCTTCTCGAGTGCACATTAAATTATTGTAAACAATTTTTTCGGCAACGTACAAAGGGTTATTCGACACCTCCTTTGATTTTTACCGTCTCTCCAAGGCCACTGTATCGTAGCGAAACGATAGAGGTGACATCTAAATTCTTTGACATCAAAGATCCACCACCGTCCCGATGCGCAATTCTTCTCGAGTGCACATTAAATTATTGTAAACAATTTTTTCGGCAACGTACAAAGGGTTATTCGACACCTCCTTTGATTTTTACCGTCTCTCCAAGGCCACTGTATCGTAGCGGAACGATGGAGGTGAAGAAGGCGGAACAGGGGGGTTATGACGATGATGAAATGTCATTGGAATTCTTCGGGTGACATACGAAGGGTCATTCTTGATCTCCACCGACTCTACATGCTAGTCTGCGGGGAAGTGTAAAGGGGTAGGAGCTGCCTCGGGATCGCAAGTACAAAATTCGGAAGGTACTCAATGTACTCAATTACGTCTGATGTACAATTCCTAAAATCTGCCGTAATATTTCTGAAATCTGCCGTAAAATCCCTGACACCTGACGTAAAATCCCTGACACCTGACGTAAAGTCCCTGACACCTGACGTAAAATCCCTGACACCTGACGTAAAGTCCCTGACACCTGACGTAAAACTAGGGCCCCCTTCCGATGACGTCAGCCGATGAAGGGGTCGGCGCCGTCGACTCCTGCGCGCGCGCAGCACTCAAAATTTTCGGCGCCGTCGGTAAGCAGAAATCTTTCATAGGGGGCCCAATCGTCCTAACTTACCATCCACAGGGGGCGCCAACGTCGCTAACCTAGGGGGCGCCAACGTCGCTAACCTAGGGGGCCCCACGTCCCAACTTAACACGGACGAGAACCCGGATGCCGGTAATATGTCGGTGCAGGAATCTTGGTCCAGAACTCTCCTTGTATAACTACTTACATAACAAAAATTTTAAGTTTTTTATCCAAACCAACGAAAACATCTTAAAAAATTCTCAACACACAGATTTTGGTAGGAGAATAAAAATGTACTTATCTGCATCAAAAGTGTACTCATGTGCGTTGTTTGCGTCTGTAAGAGATTTTCCGTCTTTCCCATATGATTCTTCGTGGTCACACCTCGATAGAATTTGAAAGTGGTCACTTTAAGTTTATGTGATCTAGGCGACTTTTTAAATGGTTGCCATATCAAGAATAATTTTTTAATCGATCTGTAAAAAAATTCTGAAATATACCTCAAACTTCTGTAAACAAGAAACCATCGTACCGGAAGAATTTTTATTTATCAAATGTGACGGCAAACACGATCGAGCCTCGGTCGGGAATCGCGGCCGGTCGGGCATTACTGAACTTGGTGTTTTAGCACCCAGGGGCTGAAAAAAATGTAACATCTTTTTTCTATCTAAAATTTCGGCGCCAGATTCTTACGAGAGAACCACGGGAGACTCGGACTCCCGCATTAGTTTCGAATCAATTCAAACAAAGCTAAAATCGCCTTTTACCGACTAACCCAGCTCACGGAAGCGGCGGGGATTTTCGAAACAAGGACAGTTTCCAACGAAAGTAACAAATTTGGTTTTTGGGTAAACAATAACAAGATCGGTCTTTGTTTCATGTGTCAAAGCAACCACGTGTTTACAAACATTCAGATTCAAACAATTCCGGAAATCAATTGAAGAACCACAAGATCGCGAATAAAAAAAAATAAGTGATTTAATTTCTAACAATGTTATACTAAACAACTAAGAACAAATATCGCGATCTATTCTGCGCAGTCAAAATCGTACAATTCGATAAATAATTCCGTACACTCGGATACAGTTCTGAGTTACCTCAAAGTTTATCTCAAAATCCAATGAATTATTTCGTGCATTCCGATAACATTTTCAAAAACATCTCAATACATAAATTGATCCTAAAATGTAATGCGACCTAATCGCGACAAATCAAATACAACCTCAAGGACCTTTTCGTGTCTCTCGGACACGTCCCTAACTCGAACGCGATACAACGTATTTCGGAGATCAAACATTCAACCATTACCGAGAAAACAATGATTCGTACAGATTTCTCACCAGATTAATTCACAAAATCGCGAATGAATATCTTCCGCGATGGGCAACACACTCACGCGAACAAGTCCCTTGCCGGTCATCGGAATCTCGTACCCTGGACGAATGCGAGTCTAATTGTGGGAAACTTCTCTCTTCGCTCACAATACAACAATCGCTTACCGAAATCTCTAAGTCTCTTTATTCAGGAAAATTAGTCCTTTAACGCGGCCTCGTACAACCTCAGACTTTCAAACCTCCAAAACCAAAACGGTTCAAAAACACGACTCGCGTCGTCGACAGTCCAGGCAATAAGAGTTAGTCTTCTTCACGATCGTAATCGGCAGCACAGGAGACGACCACCCTCTTCCTTATCCGCAACCACTTCTAATTGGTCCTTCGGCTCCAATCAGAAATCCCAATATGGTATCACGCAGCATTTCAAAGATGTTATCGAGACAGTTAAAATTAGGTGTACCATTCGCAGACAGGTCCATGGTAGCTGTCCTATGACAGGTTTCGTACCTCAGTTCGCAAAGGTTCACCAGGCATTCCCGAGTCAACATGCTAGCGAAAACAGTTACTATGTACGCGTAGATCAATTTTCGTGGCTCAGGTGGTATCGTGCATAGAATTAGACTGTCGCGAGATGAGCGGTGAGGTAAGCGACAATGCGCGCAGCTAAGGGCCAGTGGATGCCTTGCCGCCAATTAGCCTCGGTTTTACTCTCTCCCGCGTGGATTATCTCTCGCTGGTTCTTTTTAAGATTAGGTAAGCACGCGAATACAATATTCGCAGCATGGAGCATAACCAAAATAAAACAACAAAATCAAAAACAGAGAATTCTTAACAGTGTTGGCCCTTGAAGTGGTGGGATCTTAGCTGGAGTATTTTTTACATTTGCGTTTTCTCACGTACCACTACAGTTCTCGCCCAGCTCCCGACGAGGTAAAACTTACCACGTCACACAATATATTTCGAAAACATTTAAATGCTATACGTATGAAATGTGGCACTTTGAGAAAATAATAATCCTAAGTAGGTTCGTGGCCTCAAAATCGTTGCACGTGTCACTTAACCCCTCAGCTTACAAAGTCGTGTCAGAGACGTGGTTATTCCGACCGGGCCAAATGTAAAAAAAAACGTCTTGAACACGTTGTAAAGCTGAGCGGGTATGCAGACATACTTTCTAAAAGAAATTAGAAAAGTACCCTTCACAATTGATCGTAATTAGTAATTATTTATCAGACATCTTGCAAAGTAAAGTTAGTTGTACCATACACATGTATTTACAAATCGCAGGACGTCTGCGATTTGCACAACTTCGAGCGCTCAGCCAAACCGTGAATGACTCGACGTGTGACCAACCTTGCAGTCACTTACGGCCCGCGCCATCAGGAACCTAAATCGTAAAGTAAGGGGTAAACAAGCGTGACCACAAAGGGTTAAAGAGAAGCTCACACAGGAAGCCGATAACTCGTCCTTTATGTTCCCAGTTTAATAATATTTTTTAAGGAGAGGAGCGATGAACTCACCAGTGTTACTTTTCGACGGATCGGTATTATGAAAAATCGTACGGACAAAACTGACCGATGAATACTGACGAAGACTTAAGAGTATTCCCAGAGTTAATAATTAGAATTAGTCAACATCCTTAAGATAATGAAGAATGCTCCATAAAGCGAAAGACTCAGTGTCTGTGCAGGATGGTGCAAAATCCAGATGGCGTATTCCGGAGGACTGCTGTGTCGACGTGCAACACTGCGACATGACGTTCAAGGTCAAATTAGCTTCTAGATGAGGGCTGCTGTGTCGAACCCGCACCAATATGCACGAGGTCGGGGAAGAAGAAAAGGTTCTAGAAACATCTCCGGGATTTTGGAGGAAAGGAGTTGCAGCGAAATACAATTCGAGCAGATTGTCAGCTCTAGGAACAATTTTACAACAATTTAGTACGAACACGAATCGTTGAAGCTCTAGAAGCTTCTAGAAGCTTCTCGATCATGCGCAGTTCCTACTAGCGAGCGTCAAAATTCCTGGAATGACACGCAAACTTTCTAGAATTCGCCTCGCACTCCCGGAATCGGAATTTGTCGCGGGGCTTTGTATGGCCTCTCTCAAATTTGTCCATTGGTAGACTGGGTAAGACGATCACTTTGAGTCGTATAATATATTATCACCGCTCTCAATGTTATTTAGCCTTGTTTATGAGCCCTATCGGCTAATCGAGAAAATAAATAAAACGGCTATGGTGTAATGAAAATAATAAAGGGCTAACTGTAACAAGGCGTATATCATACTTTACTATTCGGAGTGTACGTCTTTATAGTGCGCTGGCTATTTGGCGAAAGGAACGACAATTACAAAATACCGGCTACTTAGGTTTACCGACGAGGTAGGGAAGAGGCTATTCCTCATAGGAAGATGCCGAGCGGGGGACACACATACACACTCACACTAGACGATTATACTTATACGTTACAACTGATATCAACGAGAATGCCCTATACTATGCCATACGATGAAACTTGAGCTTTTCTTATATTTGGCAGGTGCTAGTCGTAATGAGTCTTTGAGACTCAATATTCAAGGACCTGGCCGATGCTCTCGGTGAAGAGGGTTTCTGTTTCCACACAATTCTCTTAAAGTACCCTTTTTGGTAGATGAGACTAAACAACCGCATAAAAAGAGAACAGAACAGAAAACAATATTGGTCTGTCAAATGTACTTTCACGCAATTATGCATCGCGTCTCGCTCTTACGCAGCACCTCTATTGGCCCCGCGTCGCCATCTTTGTTTCATAACGCTTTTTGTGCGCGTCGTGGAAGCCACATCTTGAGTTGCGGGAAAGAGAAATCTATGTATTTCAATTATGGCAAAAGTAAGACAATACTCACCTGCAGTGAACAGGCTCGAAAGAAGTTAAAAAGTCTGCAAGAGCATTTAAGTTCAAAGCTTAATGGAAAAGAAAAGGAAAATTCCATTTCCGTAAATGATGTAGTGATCTCAGAAGGAAGGGAAGGATTAGAGGAGGCATTCGATTCAGATAAGAGATTCATTGTTTTGAAACAAGTTCTTTGGAACACTCTTGGTCTTTAATGAAGAAGACATTGTGTCAGTTACGGCGGAGAGTTCACACGTGAGGTGAGACATGTTCCGTACATACGTCGTGGAAGTAACGACAGCCCACAATGTAGATCTTTCGCTCTTCTAAATTCATCGGGTAAATCCAGTTCGGGAGTTTCAAACAGTGAAAATCGTCCTGACAATGAGACGGCTGATAAAGAAAATATTCTGGAAAAACCTAAAGATCTGGATGCGACAGATAAGATGGAAGAAAGTGACTTCACCGAATTAGATCAGACAACCCTTGATATCCTTGGTCATGAGGATGACAGTGATTCCCAAACCGAAGGGAGTTTTGTTTTCCATTCTCAGTTAGTAATTACTTTGGGAAAAAGTTCTGTTGGAAGGCTTAAAAACAGAAAAGATAATTGAATCCTTGGATAAATATCCGCGGGAAGGCAATTGTCCGTTTGCATCACCAATACTTAACCCGAAAATGGAAGCGAATGTAAATGACACTATAAGAAAACGGGATAAGTGTTTAGCGGCAAACCAGGATTTATGGGGAGCAAGTCTTTCTCCCCTGGGCTCGGCCATCACGAACATTTTTAAGGTCAAAAACAATGAGAAAATGATTAAACCAGAAGTGTTATTAAGAAATTTGATAGAGTCTGGTAAATTGATGTGTGAATTATTCAACCAGCTAACTGTTGCAATGAAAGCTTTCATCTATTGAGGGTTACACGCGGAAGGGAAAAAGCTCCTGAAATAATAAAAAACAAGAGAATTTCTGTTTGGGTCAGAACTGTCGCAGTGTATCAAGTCTTGGATTCTGCTTCAGAAACTGTAGAGTTACTAGAAAGTAAACGAAGAAAAATAGTTAGTTCAATTGCATCCTTGAGAGCTTTGAAGCCGAGAGGGAATTCTCACGAGTCCATAACAGCAGCATGACCTGCCATTCAATACGGATGGCTATACTCGGAACCCTTGGAAAGATAAAACTGTTTAGCTCTCTTGAAAAATAACAGAGATTATGAAGGGTCAATTTCGAATACATCATCTCTTTCAGCAAACTTTGTTTACTGGGAGGAAAATATTCAAAGATCAAAAATTCCAATTAGACAACATAGTTGTGTAATGGAGTTATTCTCGGACACTTCAACTACAGGTTGGGGTGCAGCATGAAACGAGGAAGTTACTTCGGGTACGTGGAGGGAAACGGAATTGAGCCAGCACATCAACTATTTAGAACTGATGGCAGCCTACTATTTTGGTCCGACTTGCTTCGTTTCTAATATGAAAAATTGGGAAATTGTATTACGCATTGATAACACGAATGCTGTCTGTGTCGCGAATGCTGAATGAGAGGTGTTCAATATCCAAATCTGAATAAGATAACTGAAAATATTTAGAAATGGGGTAAACAGCGGAATCTTTGGATATTCGCCTCTTACATTGTTTCTAAGGAGAATATCGAAACTGATAGGGGCTCAAGAATAAATATTGATACAGAATGAAAACTTGCACCTTGAGTTTTTCGTACTATTACTAGCCAATGGGGTCTTCCAGATCTAAACTTGTTTGTATCAAGAATTAATAGAAAATGTAAACAATTTTGTTCATGGCATCGCGACCCACAGGCTTTCTGCGTTGATGCGTTTACTCTTGAGTGGCATAAATTTAAATTCTATACATTTCCGCCTTTTACTTGCACTTTAAGAGTTTTAAGGAAAATTCAGGAGAATTAAGCCCAGAGTATTTTAATTGTACCTGACTGGTTGACGCAGCCTTGGTATTCCTTATGGATTTCCGTACTGGTGATACAGTCCAATAGTTTTACAACCTAATAATAATATTCTTTTGTCTCCATGCAGAGGAATCCAACACTCACTTGCAATGACAATGAATTTTCATTACAAGGGGGTGTAGCATGAATTTGAGGCAGTACCTTAAACCAATCTGACTGGGCAAGTTTCTATTCTGAAACGGAATGCGATACTTTTAATCCAAAGATCGACTAGGTAGGTAGATAGGTGAGACTGATTAAGCAGTAAGTTAAATACATACAGATCGGGCCTGTCTTTTATTACGGTCGAAAAACTGGGAACAGACCACATTATATGTAAATTAATGAAAGGAATTTTTATAAAAGACCTTCTAAACCGAAGTACGACCAGATATAATAGCCTGGATACAGTATTAAGAAAATTAGAAAATCTTCACCCTCTAGATGAGTTAATGTTACCTGATTTAACGGATAAGCTATTAATGGTTCTTGCTTTAGGGACGGTTCACCGGAAGCAGGCTTTGTCAACAACTAGACCGGGTACATATCAACTTCTACTAATTTTATCAGAGTTTGAGTCTAACACTATGTATATAGAGATATCTACTGATAACAAATATTTTTAAGACGTAATTGTGATACTTTGTTAATCACGACAAAACAACCCTATAAACCAGCGGCTAAAGTGGTGTTGGGAAAGAATATGCGTCGACGAGCATTCGTCACGCTCCAACTTCGGTCGTCTGGAAAAAGGGTGTTAATATCAATATAATTAAGACTGTGGCCGAATGGTCAGAGACTTCAAAGGTGGTCACTCATTTTTATAATAGACCGATAGTAAATGATAACAATTCTTTTGCTAAGGCAATACTAAAAAGTGAAGTACAATATTTCTTTTTATTTCATGTAATTTATTATGTTCTTCTTCTTTGTATAAATAATAAAGGTTACGTACACAAATAAAGAGTGGTACAAATTTTTTGTATAAACCCTAAACATCTATGATACATTGTGATCGCGAGAACGAGACACGAGGCATGGAGGTGGATCGAGCGAGACCGCCGAAACCGGATGAAATGGGATCGTAATTATGCCGAAGCTCTCGTTCGAGAAGATCACAGCCCACCCATATATGGGTTTTAAAAATTGTTTTATTTTGTTAAAGTAACGTAAAATAACATTTCTTTCACACTCTGTACTGTTACTTTAAATATTATAAGGAAAGATGGTGACGCGGGGCTAATAGGGTTCCTCCATGCGCATGTTTGAAGTTTGGGGCTCAAGGTTTTAGCGACACCTGCGTACTCTAGTGGTGCTACTTCATCCGCCTTCGGCGGACTCGTTCGATCTACCAATTTGTGAGGAGCATCAGGTAAAGATGTGCCTAATCTGCTCCGGGCAGGAATTAATTAAATTTTTAATCAATCTTCTTTCCACGTAGTTTATTCAAATTAATTTTTTCTAAATACAGCATGTATGAAAAATAAAATGGTCGAATATCTTTCCTTCTTTCCCTTAGAAAAGCTCTTCGTAATTTCGTCATTTTCACCTCTATGATTAATTCAACTTTTTATGGTTGATCTAACTGTCTTAATTTTTTTATTGAAGTCTGGTCCTTAAAGTTTCAGAAACTCACTTATTTTTGTCTACAATTCAGCCAAACAAAAATTAATAAAAACAAGACTTATTGTATTTTTCTTTTTTGGAGTTATTAAATGTTTCTACGTAGTACTATATTTATGCTAAAGGTCTGAATGGTTTAAAAACTGCATGAACATCTTTGTTAGAACCTGCGGTTTTCAAATATATACGACTTTTTTAAATTTGATGATTTCAAGATAAAAAGACGTGGACCCCATTCGTAGGACCCCGGAGTACACTCCACGTACCTGAAATGGAAGTGTACTGCCGAAGGGTTACACATATTTATAAACGAGACTTGAATAGTGTTGTTAATGCCACATTAATCCTATTCAAAATGAATAAAAATAATCAAATATAGAATTATTAAACTAACAAGGAAGGTGTCGTCCTTCGACTTCGTTCTTTTTGAAATATGTTATTCTCCATCAAAATTTAAGAGGCACGTGTTTTTTTTTATCGGCGGTAAAACGGTTTTAAGGGGTTAAATCAACCCCCAAGTGAGGCTCCTCAAGCGCGGTTTTCGAAGTTTCGCATATTTCCAGTCGAGATATTTAGATGGAACCAGTTGGAGAATAATCCTCATGATGAATAATGAAAAATGCATTTTAGTCGAGTTTTTTTTTTGGGGGGATGAATGCATAAATATTTGTAGGGATTGAAAAGTGCCAAATTTTTCGTAACAATCAAACTATCGATTTGATTTTGATAAAACCAATTGCATTTGAAAGTACTCAAAAAAGTAGGAGATACATGTTTTTACGTTTTTCGGAAAAACGTCGCTTAAGGGGTAAACCACCCCTATGCCGGTAGAACCAATTTCTCACTAAAGCAGCACTATCTTGCTTCAATTTGCCTTCCCAATTATTAGAAACCTATTTTTATATGTTAATTAACAAGCTTAATCATTTCAATAACGTTTGGCTGTATGTTTACCAAAACCTCTACCAAAATGGAGGTAAGGACCAGTTACTAACATAAATACAATAGTTCTTAAACAATAATTGATATCGCTATCACTGTGATGCGCACATGTGCTGTAGACCTATAAAAGCAATGCAAATACGTAGGTACTTTAATTTACTCTATCAATGAAAATCTTTTAACTGGTTGCAATTATAGATCTCTGGGACTGCTGATGAATAATACAGCCAACCACAGGCTGTAAATTATGATCCCTCCAAAACAACTGAAAGAAGAAATTACATTCATTTGTACCTATATCAAATTTGGTGTCTTTGAATCCATGAGAGGATATGATTTTTAAGACTGACAAAATCTGCAGCATCCATAAAATGTTATTTGAATAATAGTATCAGCTCAATTGTAACTCTTGTTTAGACAGAACAATATGAAGCTCTATACACATGTGTACTCTTTCAAAAATTAGACCCAATCTCAAGTGTTCTGTAACAAATTGTAATTTATGAAAAACGTTCATGGTATACTTTATAAGAATATTGTGTACAATACTTTACACCGTCCCGAGAACAAGATTATTTTTGTGGTATTAAATTTCCATCCGTTTCATGGTAATCCAGATATCAAATGGCTTCTGTAGCTGGTAGCAGTGATCGGACGGGGGATAAACAGTCCAGACGGCTACTAGTTGACCGTTTCGCCTGTAAGATGGCGTGCCTTTGAGGGTGCGCTTCAATGTAAAAGTGGAAAGATTCGATATCGATTATCTGTAGACAATGAATGTAACCCTTTAACGCTTCGGTGCAGCCGTTTTACTCCAATGACCACATTTCATTTTGTATTTCGCATTAGATCAGTACTACCTATTTGACCTATTCTTTATCTCTCACCATGCCATTTGATCCTACTGCCGCAGCAGCGTGGCGCCGGGTAACGTCAAACCGCAAGTATTAGTACTGCAAGGAAGACAAGGGTCGAAAAGATTCCACCAAGTAATTAGCGTACAAAAAAAATGTGGTGCAGCCAACAATCAAGGTGACAATTGGACCGCAATTAACAGCTTATTCGTGTAATAAATGAATAAAATTATATTCGACGATCATTTATTGAATACTAGCTTGTGTGGTTCCTCGCGGGTCCTGCGGCACCGCTCGACGTCATTTTGCATTCTCCATTTTTGTTGTTTAAAGCCATCTTAATATTTCAAGAATTGTAATGGTACCAATGTCACTAAAACTGAATTCGTTTTGTAAATATAAACGTTTCTTAGTAAAAAAAAATATTTATAGAAAAATATAGGAGGAAGCCTCTTTAACACCATGTGCAGGAAAGTTAAAAATTCAAGTAAGTAATGAAATTAAGAAATTTATTAAAAATTTTATAAAAGTTTGGACGGATAATTTCGTGTTGTTTTAATATCAAAAATGGGAGTAAGAGATGCAGGTGTAATTCTGAACTTCTCTAGGACGAAGTGTCCGATGAAAATAGGGCGACATCTGGAGAGGGGGACGTCATAAAAGTAGAGGAGCAGACCAGTGACATCGAAAGTAGTTACATATCAAATTCTGAATTTGGTCCTGAATTGTTTGCAAGGTGCCGATGTGTCCGGATCAGCGTCGCGCAGTTTGTCACCCGTACTCGGACGATTAATTATACGCATTTAGTTGTCTATGTTGACTTTCTACGATTTTAATATATTTTATAAATAAATGCTCCTAACTTTAAAAAAAACATATGTTTGTCATGTTTTTTACCTTCTTGTTACTTAAACAATTTTCAATTTACAATAAACTTTCTATACCATGGTTATTAGATAGCTGACACTTTGAACATCAAATTACACAAATTTTATTTTCAAAAACGTGCAATTATAAAGAAAATAACAGCAGAGAATGTAATTTTTAAAATTCAGCAGAAAGTTCACATTCATTTTGCAAAATAAATATACTTTATATAACGGAAGCATCTTTTCTTCGCTTTATCATACAAGTGTTTGGTAGATAAAGTTGACGTTTTATCGACTGTCGAAGAAAATTAATGGTAGAGGGTACACAGAGCAGCACTTTTAGCTCCTAGTACTTAAACATCCCCGAATTTGTACTGCGTGCATGCGCGAATCTCACAGGCTCTAATTATTATTGTACGTCGGTCCGTCGTACCGTTTCAGTTGTGAAGCAGAATTGCTCCGATCAGGTGTACATTATTGAGAGAAAAATAATGATTACTGTTTAAAAAAAATGAGTGTGTTTGAAAAACAGCGCAGTAAAGAATGGCTGCAAAGCTGCATGAAATGGAAACAAAAGGACAAAACAAAATTAACCTCTGAAGAACTCATACTAGCGTATTTCAATAAATCAAGAAAAAAATATAAACCATCAACACTATGGTCTATTTACTATACAGGGTGTCCCAAAATTACCTGACCAACGGGGTATGGCGGTGTTCGGGAGGCACCACTGATCACGAAAATGACATTCCTTTTGTCTGGAAGGTCATAGTTTTTAAATGGGAGCAGGTCAAAGTTGACCAATCAGAACGAGGCGCCAAGAGAAACGTAGGCACCTACGAACTCTGAGTTTTCTTCCCTCGCTTTTGTTTCTCGGTAGCTTGATTCTTGTTTCCAATAGGCATGTCTTCGGGTGACGTCATTCTGCCCGAATCCACCGAGAAACAAAAGCGAGGGAAGAAAACTCAGAGTTTGCAGGTGCCTACGTTTCTCTTGACGCCTTCCTCTGATTGGTCAACTTTGACCTGCTCCCATTTAAAAACTATGACCTTCCGGACAAAAGGAAGGTCATTTTCGTGATCAGTGGTGCCTCCCGAACGCCGCCAAACCCCGTTGGTCAGGTAATTTTGGAACACGCTGTATGTATGCTAGAGGCAACCTTGAAAATCAAAGAACAAATCGACATAGACAAATGCCTTACATTGAAAGCATTCATGAAAAAACAGTCATCTGGTTTCACAAGTAAACAGTCGAATGTACTTTCATCAGAAGAAGTCAGACAATTTTTTAAGGAGGCTCCAGATAACGAATATTTAGCCACGAAAGTAATTTCGTAAATAAATATGCCTCAACCGGACCTTATGAGTATAATACTGGTGCTCCACCGCTGAAACGACCAAAAAGTGAAACTATTACCTCCGAGAAAACATTATCAAATGAACTAAATATTGATAATTCAAACTTGAACATGAAAAAAACATCGTCAGAATAACAAAATACTATATGCACCAATATATTTTATGATTATTATTATATACCAATATATTTATTATTATTCCTTTATCATAAATCAAAATTATAAGGCATGAAGTCAGAAATTCTCATTTCAATTAATTTTAAGCGTATTTTCATCTTTTGCTTCCTCATAGAGAAAGCTATGTGACGGTGGAAAGTTTGCCTGTCGAGATTTTCATGTCACCATGTTCAGAATGTGCCAAAACGTCGAGAAAACAGGTTTGGAGAAAACTTCCGGATGTGTGTGCGTGTGTGCGCGCGCGCGCGCGTGTGTGTGTAATGGCCATCCAAAATTCAAACGTGTATAAGTGGAGAACGGTTTTAGCTACAGGCCCCAAATTTTGCAGGCATGTGCAGCTCTATAATACCGCCATTGACTATAATTTTCGTCATGATTCAAGCTGCGGCTTGGATTTTATGTTGTTTTCAAATTCCCAAAAAAAAGGACGTTATCATTTTACCAATCGCAAATTTTGTGATAATCGTCAAATAGTTCTTGACGAAGAGATTTGTATCCAAAGTTGGTTGGTATTGCATTTAGGCCGAATCCGTCGAGAAGTTTTGATTTTATGATATTTTGAATTTTTTGAAAAATTAAATTTAACTCCCGTCAACTTTGACCGATTGAGCTCCAATTTTCCAAAAGTATAAAATATCATTTAGCCGTGATATGTCTCAAATTTGGCGGAGATCAACAAAACGGATCTGATTATACAGACACTACCGGTCAAAAGTTTAAGTTCACTTGCTTTATTTTTGAATTCTACACAATTAAGTCGGCTACTCAGTGAATTTTGTCAAGCACGTGCGTCTTACCTATAACAAGTGGATACACGCTACTAGTCAGAGTGTAGGAGGGAGTTTGGAGCGTTTGGGAGACGCGTAGATCGAGCACAAACTTGTTATGACTGTGTAGTGCTGCGAGAGCTCTTTCCAAAAGTTATATTTCCAATTGTTTTTCATATTTTTCTTTACAAAAAGGTAAGTAGAACATTTTTCATATTGAAAATCGTTACTGTTAAAGAAAAATTTATATTTAAATTAACGTAATTCGACAAATATCATCTCATTATTGAAATGTGAAGAAAACTACATATTTTATGTGTTAATCGTAGAGAAATGGGTCGAAAAGCAGAACTGAGTGTAGAGACACGAGCAGTCATTGTGGCATTACACGAAGAAGGTTATGCAACGCGAAAAATTGCTTCTAAATGTGATGTTTCTCAAACTGCAGTCATGGGAGCGTTACAAAGAAAGCGAGGTGAACCTAAACTTTTGACCGGTAGTGTATATATACTTCGTAATGGTATACAAATAAAAGGGATAAAAATAATAATTTCATCAGAGAAGAATTCCAAAATCGTGCTTTCTTTTCAAGAGTCAAGGTGAATATACAATAACATCTTAAGTATAGTGTTCGATCAACAGCTCAGGAAGAATAAGTTACATTAGTCTTGTAATGAGCCAAATGTCAATATTAGCGTACTATCTAGTCCTCAATCTAGTCGTACTAGATCTTATATTTCTTAAAATTCGGCTTGTTGCTGCCCGGTGTCGTCCCTTTCTATCTCGGACTGCCAACACATGCGGACGTCACCAAGCAGCACAGCAAATCATAGCAAAGGTAACAAGCAAAATTCCTTAAATTAGAGTCACTGATTTTCACGTGTATTTTTTTATCACTAAATGCAGGGTGTCGAAACAAAGATAGAAAGGGCTTTTATTTAAACCCCTATATACAGGGTGTTCGTTATGAAACGCACTGTAGTAACACCGTTACATTCCTTTTCAAATTCTAATGAATACGTGTATTTTCATTTTTTATTTCATATATCAAAATTCCGAGATAATCAAGGTTGAAGTTGCAGTAATGCGACCAATCAGATCGCGTTTAAACGGAGCGTAGATGACGTCGCGAGCCAGCCCGCAAGGCCTGCTTACAGTAGACCAATAACACTACGTCGTAGTGTCCCTGTTTATCTGCATGTAATTGAGAAAAATACAAGAGACGATACATTTAGTGTTATTGGCCTACTGTAAGCAGGCCTTGCGGGCTGGCTCGCGACGTCATCTACGCTCCGTTTAAACGCGATCTGATTGGTCGCATTACTGCAACTTCAACCTTGATTATGTCGGAATTTTGATATATGAAATAAAAAATGAAAATACACGTATTCATTAGAATTTGAAAAGGAATGTAACGGTGTTACTACAGTGCGTTTCATAACGAACACCCTGTATAATTATTGACGAAATTGCCGCATCTAAGCAAAAGGAATAACGGAGAAATTTGCCAATTGAAATGAGCTCATCCATCCATAATAAATTGGATATCAACTGGGAATGAAGAATATCGTAGACAAACCCTGCATAATTTGATCAATTGTTACCAAGTACATCGTATTCCCGAGACAACAAAAAGCTAAACGATACTGTTTATTATAGTTTGGTTTCTTTTATTTGTAATACAAGTGTGGATCACGTGTGTCATAGAATGGGTAATGAATGTTACATCTAAAAGTAGCGTTATCTAATCAAATATTTTCTTATGGAATTAATTTTTCATTGTATGCTTATTTATATCTTTTGAATTCTGTATTTAATTGGGTATACAATTAGTAAACGAATGATATTTAATAATTGCTTATTTTTATATTAAAAGTTGCTCATTTCCTTGGATGTCTTTCTTGAAAAATAATTATATAACGGTTACAGCCTTTATGTGAAAATTGTGCCAAACTTAATGAATAATATTCTATGGCACTTGATTAATGGATATGCCATCGCTCCGCATCACTTGGTAATTTGATTCCATTCGTTTTGAACCAATTAATCCTCCCTTATCTCAGCCTACATAAAAAGAGCCCTTAAAGACTTATTAAAGAGCTTTCAATTCTAAGCAACGTGCCTGAAAAGTTAATCAGAATTAGAATATTCAAATTGGTTTTCACTTTAGATTACAGTCATAAAAGTTTTGTGTTCCGCTTTAAGGAGGGATTCTCGTTTGACGGATCAAAAACATTGATTTTTTGTTGCATTTTCTTAAAGTATAACCTTTTCAAAAATATATTCCTGAAATTTTAAGTCGAAATTAAAAAGAATATGAAATTACATACAGATTGAGGTTGCGCGCCAGGAGGAGAAATTGGACCATGCGACACATTTAACACCTCTTAGGCTATCACGGGCAATAGAAGTTAAATAACGGTTGGAATTTGTATTATTTTTGAGTATACTTTATATGAATAAACAAACGTTCCACGAGTGTTTTTTGTGCGTATCAGGTCCCTCTGTAATCGTGTGAGTGAGGCAGAAGTTTGAATTTCGTATATCAAGAGTTTAGTGCTCTGTCGAATTCTAAATTAAACTTGCACGTGGAAAACGATCGAAGACATTCGAGAGAATGTGCAAACCGCAAAGATAGATTAAGAAACGAAAATTTCACGGTGCAGACATACTGTCGAGAATGAAATAGAATTCCTATAAGTCCCTAGTAAAAATTGTATATGGACCCTAACCGGATACAAGCTAATTTTCCCTACTTCGGCCTAAGCGCTAAGTAGGGAAGTAACCTAGCACCCGATTAGAAACGTAACGCATGCTCCATCTAGCCACTAGTTATACATATATCTCAAACTGTCTAGGTCATAAACAGTTTTCCCGGTGAATTCCCTAATATCCATGTTAACATGTACGATTGACACAGAATATCGTTTAAACTATTTTGATATTCATTAAATAAAAACATGAAATATGCAATTGACATAATGGTAAGATTGTATGACTAAAAGAACATTTAAAATGCTCGATCTGCGGAGCAATACCGAAGCGTATAGCCCTCTCACAATCAGACCAGCGATGCAGACAATCCCGGAGGCCCTGGAGGTCCGCCAAAGCAAATAACGAGTACACGAAACGACGAAGACACCACTTCGAGCCAGCGTGTTCGTGCGAGAACGTGCGAATCCGAGTGAGAATTGTGATTGACGATTTATTTTGGGATTACTGTGAGAGCTGCTTGAGTGAGTACTTTAAGAGTTTGATTGAGTTCCCTTTTGCCATTCCTCCCCTATCCCTTTTCTTTGTATTTCGAAATTTCCCTTCCGAAAAAGTGCGAACCGTACCACGTGAACTGTCATTTCCTTGCCTCTTCCTTCCGCATTTGCCTTTTTGATATAATAGTATAAAACCAAGGTAATTATTAAGAAGCCGTTATGATCGAGAACCTTCTACCCTGAGATCCCCCTCCTCACCCCTGCTAGCCATGCCTTTGAGTAAATATTCGGGGATTCTCGGAGGTCACTCGACTGTACTATTATACATCGTGATTGTAGCTGGCGACCAATCTTTTTTTGCAAAAGTTATATAGTTTCGGCCCTGTTCTTCTGCCTCTTGCCCATCAGCCTGTCTCTCCGTCACCGGCTCTCCTTCCCACCGACCCGTTTAAAGTCCCCAGACCTGTTGCAAAACTGCGTGCTCCCGAGCGAGCCCCCGATTGCTATTATTTTCATTCTGTGTAGTTTGTTATTACGTGTTTCAAGTTTATTATATTTCGAGCTGTTATCTTTTAGTTTATTATCTTTTCTGTTCTTTTATCCTGGCAATTTTATTTATTATAATATTTATAATTTAGTGCATTCTACCTCGTGGTCCCTTATTTTAGAATACACTCCCCAGTGAATTTTCTCAAGACTGACCCTCGCCTTGGACTCCACTGAGCCCAGGATTAGGTCACAGGTTAATTTTAAAAATTGACCCTATTTTTTTGTGCATTCATTGTACGGTAATCCTTTAACTCTTGGGGTACTGGTGAACGCCTAATTCAAATCCAGATACGTTTCTATATTTGGGAAAAAGCTAATCGCGATGTAGTTTATTGTTTGTCCCGCATTCAAAATTACACGTATTGATGTCCCCGACAAATAAAAATGCGAGAAAGTAAGTGAGAAAATAACACAACAGAAAAGTTCGTCATGAATTTTTAATCAGTCGTATACGTCGTGTCACATAATGCAAAATGAAATTCGCCGTTCCGTAATGTAAAACGATTACATACTTTTTTTCACGAATCATTGAGAGCATGCATAAATCATTGACGTAAAAATATTCTGGAACAATGAGCTGTAACAACACCAATTTTTTCGACTTATTTATGTATATTTTTATGATCACACAGCGGCCCCACCTCGCCTAAACATTTGATATACGCCTATAAAATCCGTTCTCAAAACTTTCAGGTTTCGAATGTATATCACGATTTCAAGAAATCTTCTCAGACTTGTTTAAGAGTTATCTGACAGAGAAAAATGGCGACATTTGGACTTTTCTCTTAGAAAAATTTCATAGTTTTTCACGTACATTCTAGAAAGACAATACTGTATAGAAATACGCATTTATACGCAATTTACACCCTGTATCTCATTGGAAGCTTAGCATCTCCCAAATAAAAATTTTGTTGTATGACATCAATTTATAGTATATGAGGTCTGGGATAACTTAAATACAAAAATATTGAAAACTTGCTTTTTGACACCCGTTCATGTAAATTTGTATAATTTATATTGGCTCTTTTACATCGGGAATGCATCTCATCGTGGTATCTCATGGTCTTATTAATATTGGAGTGGGAAATATTAATCTGAGATGCATAATAGATACCTTATACGAGCAAGTTTCGAGGCTCATCACAAATCTATCAGTGATAGTAATTTTGATGGTATAGGAAGTCATAGAAAGATGGCACTTCTACAACATCTTTTTTGTAACAGATGATACTTTTTAGCAAGGGATGAGAAAACAATACTTCGCATGCGAAAATGGACTATATTTTCTTCTTGATACTTTAGTTACTTTTTCATATATTTTTTTAACTCTCTAGTTACTTTTACACACATGTTTTTGAAACAACCCGTACGGAAAAAAACGATATAAAATGATTAGGAAAATAACTGTTTAAAACTATTTTAGGCGCAGGGCAAAAATCAAAGACTTTGTTAGCAATCTTGTTCAACACGTATTTTCCCTTTTATTTCTTTGATAGTCTTTCTTTTTGAAACGACACAACAAGAGTATTTTTCCAACGAGACTGACTAAGCGTCTTCTGCGTTCTTCTCCTATTGGTGGAGCACTCATCGTAGGTGGCGCGCTCGTCGGTGGTGGCGCGCTTGTCGTCAAAAGTCCCTAGGCGACTAAACTTAGCGACTAATAGTTCGGCCATTCCTGACATCTGGGTCGTCCTCGAGCCAGCTAGTTCCCTCCATTTCGCCTTGTTCGTCAGGATCGCTCGGATTATCAGCATCATCCTCTTTGCTTTCGGCTTCGCTGAGCCCGTACTTCACCCACCTTTTGATACGCTCGGGCTGCAATACCGAGCAATACTCCTTTTGCGTATGCTGATACCCCAGAATATCTGAAATCACATATCTATTCTTATCAAGAACCGCTTTTACCTGGAAGGGCCCGACGAATTTTTTGGACATGTTTGGGGTTAATCCCTTTCCGGTCCCGTTCGCTGGATGGCTACATATTCCCTTACTGCATAGCTTTCGTGACGGCGCCGATTTTTAGCGTAACGCAGCTTGTTCTGCAGCTGAGCCTTGGAGACAACATTTTCTGCTTCCCTCAGTGCTCTTCTCCTCTCAGCGACGAAATCTGCGATAGCAGTTTCATTATTTATTGTCTCAATCACCTCTCCATTCAGTGGGAATATCAGATGATATCCTAGGAACACCTCAGACGGGCTTCGACTCATACTCTTCCGGACTGTACCGTTTAAGGCAATTTGCACTCTTCCCAAGGCCTTGTGCCATTTATCTGGAGCTTCTGTAGTTTTCAGCAACGCCGGCATGAGAGTCCTGTTGTACCGTGCAATCTCTCCGTTAGTTCTTGGAGTTTGCAGCGTCGCGTGCATGAGGGAGATTCCATTTTCTTCACAAAATCGCTCAAACTCTTCGCTGGTGAATCCGGTGCCTCGGTCCAATATGATTCTTCTGGGCGGTCCAAAAATTCGGAAAAGTGACAAAAGAGACAAGTTATGTTTCTGAACGACAATACGACGAATATTCTGATTGGGACACGACTTAAGTGGGAGGCAATGGAATGATTCCATTCTAAGTCTGAATATATCGCGATGACTCCTGATGATCTTCTAATTGTAAGTGAAATAACGATGTTTCACCACCAGCCGAAAAAAAATACGATGCGACGACGATTCGAAGAGCTAGTTTGGAAAAAGACGGAGACTTTTCATGACTACGTATACGATAAGATGATGCTGTCTAATCATCTCGCTATGGCGAATGACAAAGTATTGAGCTATATTATCGGCTGTATCCCAAATACCCAGTTGCGTCATGTAACGCATCTGCAAAGATTCGAATCATCTCAATCTGTTCTGTAGGCACTCCAGAAGATATCGTTGCACGATCGAAACTACGGCGAATTCCAGCGCGAAGCCGGACAATGAGGGCGACAGTAGTAAGCGACCCTCCATTCCTAAATGGAAATTTCCCACCAATGTACAAAACATCCCTTCCTGTCCAAAAACTCCCCAACTACCGTTAGTCTAATAGTAAATTTACCTTTTTAAGACAAGTAGCATCCAAGTTTTAGTCTAGCTGTAGTGCAGAGAAGATACTTGCGAGTAAATAATAAAAAAATTATCTGTTCTACACTGATTTCTTAATTGACAAAATCCATTCGCGTAGCCATAGCGGCGGAATCTTGAATATCGTGTTGAATTTATGGCGATGTAGCTTATCATGACATAACAGTAAGAACGGCAAAGGCAGGGGCGCAAGTGTGAGAATGGAAACGGGCAGTAAAAGTTTATCAGAAGAAAAAGGCATGTCGAGCGATAAAAAAGAGAACGTGGTAGTTAAGCGTTGTTTCAGCTGTGGTCATCTCGATCATATAAGTACAAGTTGTCCGACAAAGGAACAGGGTATAAAATGTTTCGGGTGCGATGAGCACCGTCATTGCGCAGTAAGTCCGTGAGACAATTTACCGTTTCAGGGCGTAGGGAGGGAATCAAACGTGACGTTGGAAAAGTTCTAAGCGAACCTGACAGTTGATGAAAATTCGTACCCCATTCTCATCCGAGTAATCTCCGACGATTTAATGTGACATAAATTGTTGATTAGACGAAACTTTATACATACCATAGACTTAAGTTTAAAGCGTGTTAAAGATATGATTAGCCCTTCAAGCGAAACGTCTTTTGAGTGCGATTACGAGCGAGCAGAGATATTCCAAATTGACGTAATTGAAAGTCAAGACATAAACGCAATAAATTTATCCGGCACTCAAGACGAGCAGTACAATGAGATCATACAAAATCTCATTGACGATTACCAGCCCATGAAGACTCGCGAACTAGATATAAAAATGATGCTCATATTGAAAGACGATGAGCCGGTATATCACAGAGTAGAGATTGACTCCTCACGAACGAGACGAGGCCAACAGTCAAATCAGTGAGTGGTTTGAAAATGATATTGTTCAACATTTCGTTTCTGGTTACGCGGTCCGGTTGTTTTGATGGCGAAAAAAAAACGGTTCAAAAAGACGGTGCGTAAACTACCGACTTCTTTCTAAAAAGATTGCATCCATTACCGTTAATCGAGGAATAGCTAAACAATCTGCAAGACGCGAGGATCTTCAGTACACTTGATTTAAAAAACGGGTTTTTACATGTGTCTGTAAATGAATCGACTCAAAAGTATAGTGCTTTAGGTTAAAGGTTCCTTTAGGTTTGTGCGTTTCGACGGCTCTCTTTCAGAAGTTTGTAAATGCTGCATTCAAGGACTTGATTCGCGACGGTTTGTGTTGACGTATGTGTACTATCGAAGGATCAACAGAGCGGGCTGGAAAGCCTAAAGTACGTGCTGAATACTGCGAGCGAGATTGGCCTTATTGTGAATTTGAAAAAATGTAGATTCGTCTAGACAGACCGAATTTTCAGACCAGGCCGACCGAGAAAAAGATCGAGGCTGTCGTGAAATTTGCCAAGCCGAAAATCGTGCGACAAATTCAGAAAGTTCTGGGTTTAATCAGTTATTTCAGTAAATATGTCCTCAAATATTCTCTTATAGCACGACCGTTGACGAACCTGCTGAAAATTAATGCAAAATTAATGTTTAGCAATCAGGAGAACGAGGCGTTTGTGTGACGAAAGATTATGCTCGGTAGTTAACCGGTGTTGAATTTGTATCGAGCAGGCGCAGACACCGAGCTGCATACCAACGCATCGATGCACGAGTATGGTGTGATACTGTTGCAACAAAACAACGATGATAAAGCGAGGAAAAGCATTCAAGTTACGAGCTCGAGATGCTTGCGATAGTTAAGACGCTTAAGAAGTTTCATATTTATTTACTATCGATTCCATCTGAGATCGTTACCGATTGCCATGCTTTTACGTTAATAATTATCAAAAAACTCTGTGTACGCGTGCGAGGTGGACGCTCCAACTGGAGGAGTTTCAATATTCTATTGAACATCACCCAAACAAAGGTATGACACATGTAGACGAGCTCAGCCGTAATCCGCTACCGACGTGCATGTTGATCGACAAATGTGCCGAAGGATTAATACCACGACTGAAAAAATCACAAAAAGAGGACGCCAAAACAGATAGAATACTTAAACTAGCGGAGTAAGGTCAAGCTCGCGGATATGTTATTCGTGAAGGGTTACTGTTTCGAGAGGACGATGATGACGTCAGGCTGGTGGTTCCGAAAGTAATGAAGATATTAAACAAGAGCACGACAGGAGACATTTTGCCGTGAGAAAAAGCGAGACTCTCATGAAAACGGACTATTGGATGCAAAACCTACAATCGAAGGTCCAGAAGGTCATTCGCAACTGTCAATCCAATCGACAAGGGAAAAATGCCACTAGATACCTTCCACTACAATGGAAAGCTACAGACAAATTTTTGTCATTATCGACCATTTCACGAAGTTCACGTGGCTGTATGCAACGTACTCGACGACGACAGCCGAGGTGTTAGAGAGACTGAAGAAACAAGCAGTGAGGATTGGAAACCCAAGAAGAATTGTTTCTGACCGTGAAACACCGCTCAAGACGAAAGGCTTTGAAGACTACTATAAGCACGAGAACATTCAGCGCGTGCTCACGACGACACGGATTCCCAGATCAAACTGTCGAGTGGACCGTGTAAATCGCACACGCATACCGCTGGTTTCTAAGTTGTCAGCGCCGCAGCCTGAAGAATGGTTCAAATATCTGAATACTGCAAAACTGTATTTAAATAGCACACCACACTGAAGAATCGGCAAGACGTCGTTCCGTTTACTATTCGAAGTTCTTGAGCCTTCGTGACGATCCGAATATATGCGAAATCATCGAGAACGAAGGGATCACTTATTTCGAAGAAAAGCGCGACAAACTACGGGTCTAAGCCAAGGAAAATATTTTAAAAATTCACTAACAGAATCGACGAGGTTATAACAAGAAAAGAAAGAACGCTAAACTTTACCGGAAGGTTTTTTACAGAAAAGAAGTGAGAGGGGAGAGAGGTCTGTTACTACCGGCTGAGGATGGCTTTTCTCTTTCTATTTTGTATATTTTCTATTGGTTTTATTGATACAATTCGCTGGATCGTTCGGAAATCGATTGTTCTGGATCATTACCGATGGAGATCAGTAGAAACCTGTAGATTAACCATATGCATGTAGATGGTATATGTATAAGTCACCTTCGACGCGCCCTCTAGTCAGTCTTGTCACGTGTACGCGAGCGAAGTCGTTCAAACACCCACGTGCGCGAAAAGTGATTTTGGGCCTTTCGCAGTGTATATCGATTAATTTTGAATACACTGTTAAAAATTATTTGAAATTCACAACATGTTTACAATACCGAGCTGAGTGAAATTTACAAACGACGTATCTAAAAGAAAAATTTATACACATTGTATTGCTACCTTGATAATCGAGTATTAATTTCGACATACTGACATGGAATTTAATATAGATGACATTGAATAGTGATTCACCGTTAAAAATTTTTACAATATTTGTATATTAAATTGTACGTTATGAACAGGCTATAGAAAAATACTACATAATTATGAATTTCAATTGCCGTTGGATGCAAATTACGAAGCACGTGTAATTGAGCATCAATATACATGACATTTTTATTTGCAACATTTTTAGTTTGGAAATGCAATCCTGTGATGGTAAAATTCAATTCATTGCACTGTTAAAAAAGTTAAGAAATTTACAACACAAAAGATGAAACTTACTACATAGGTGCATATAATATTTAGAATATAGGTAACGCAAATGAGTATTAATGTACATTGTTTTGTAAAATTGTAATCAAGCATTAATTTTATTATGCGTTTAGCGAATATATTATATTCGACTCTGATTATTAATAAGAGGTTGAAGAATTTTCAATCAACCGTAATGCAATCATACATTTAGGACTGAAAATTACAATACTTGAATAGAAATAGTTATTTGATAAACACGTCATTGAATAATGCATAGTCGTAGTGATTTTTCATATCAATTTGATGAAAAATATAATATACATATGATAAAAATTACTACACATGTATTTTTTTTTAGAAACTTTTTCTGTGTATGATGCGATACAGTGCAGAGGATCACTATTCATTTACATGGTATCGATAAATTCATAACCGACTAGAAATTTCGGTATACTCTGTGACAAGAGTCCCATACTAGATACGGAGTATCCGAGCGAACACTAGTTCGCTGCCGCGCCACTAGGTGTCCAAGGCAACTCGCATGAAAAAACGTAGGACCGGGTAAATAAGTAATCCGTCGATTTTCCGGTTTTCGTCTTTGCCGTCGATATATACTTTTGTATCCTGCATCTAATATTCCAGCTTCTCTCATCCGAGAGCGAACCAGTTTTTTGGCATCATACCGTCCATTGAGGACTCTGTGGTTCTAGTTTCGAAGACATTATCATAATAAATTGGCAATAAGGTTATTGAAAGTAATGCATGTATGAAATAAAAATATATGACATGCGCTTATTAATGGGTGCGTTCAGCAGATCACAGCAACTGGCGTTAGTTGTACAGCAGCTGAATAATATTTGGCTCAACATGATTCACGAGTCCGCTGCTTTACAACATGTTTCATAAGCGGCTGCCTTTTTTTATAGCAACTTAAAGTGCGCTGTTTAATCGAAACATGTTGTGTTAATAAGCATAGCGGCTATGTTCACCAGAAAACAACACTGAACGATGAGTAGCGGCAGAGAAAATATATCACATGTAATATATGTTCTCTGGTAACGGTAGTACTTGAATATTATACAAGAAATGGACACAATTAAGTTTTTTGGGATGGACGACGGGATTAATATGAACCTAGTTGAACATATTTTAAATGAGCTTGTGGAATCAGAGCCAGATCAGTTAAAAATACGAAGACGGAAGAAGAGGCCCCGTAATGAAAATTATTTCGAATTGACCATCCCACGCTATACCGACATTCAATTTTCGGAACATTTTCGAATGTCACGAGAAACTTTTGAGGTAATTAGTTATAGGTTTCCAGTTATAATTACCTATGTAACTCCTATTACATCATAAAAGGTGTACGACAACGTGGCCGAATAAAATTCATTATTTTACAGATGTTGATTACTGCAATAGCACCTCTTACGGATCCACTTCTGAATAAGAACGTTAGCATTGAAAAAAAAATGATGTTCACAATTTGGACACTTGCTAAACCTGAAAGCTTTTTAGCTGTAGGAGATAGGTTTGGCTTGTCCAAAAGTACTGGGCACCAAATTTTTAAAAATATGATAACGATTTTGGCTAATCTATTACCAAAATACGTTAAATGGCCGAATGATACAAGTCGTGCTTTATCGGAAAAAGTTAGTATTCGTGTTCCTTACCGTAGATTTTGAAGTCTTTGTGTTCCTGGACATACATTTTGGAGTCTTCCAAAATCACACAACATCTACGGCGAGGAATAGGAAGACTTTAAAATCTACGTCCAGGAACACGAAGATTCCAAAATATTCAATGGTCGTGACATCAAATTTTAGAAATTGTGCACCGTTTCACAGCAAATCTCAAATGTGGATCTGAGCTGATACACTCTATATGTATGCAATAATGCATCATTTTAATGGTTGTAGGTTTTTGAAGCTCGTTCTTGTGGCATGTCAGGGGTTATAGGAGCAATTGATGGGTGTCACATACCTTGTAAACAGCCTGTTGGAAATGCCGTAGATTTTTACAATCGGAAAGGGTATCACTCTATTATCTTACAAGGTTCGTAGTACTCGTGTAATTGTTAGACTAGTATTATATGTGTAATAATCAATGTTAATCATGTGTGATAGGTACATGCGATCATACAGGAAAATTTGTTGATTGCTTTATTGGTTGCCCTGGGCGAATGCACGATGCTAGAGTTTTCAGGACAAGCCCGCTATATGACCGTATAACTAATATGGTTAATCCTTTATTGCCAAAGAATTTACACATAGTAGGAGACTCCGCATACCCTCTGCTACTAAATTTAATGACTCCATTCAAAGATAACGGAAGTTTGACGGGTTCTGAAGTGACCTATAACGTGAAATTGAGCTCTATCCGCTCAATCATAGAAAGAGCTTTTGCGTTGTTGACTGGAAAATGGAGACGTCTCAAATACTTAGACATTTCCGATTTTCAATTAGGAAACAACATGATAGCAGCAGCCTGTGTACTGCACAATTTTATATTATCGAATGATGAAATAAACATCGATGATCTAGATATCGTAGAAGAATCAGATGGTCCTACAGAATGTGCAGATCTAGCTGTCACAACAGATACATATGTAAAAGCTGTTGCAAAGCGACGTCATATGGTCCAACTTGTTTCTAAGTAAAAATAAGATAGATATAGGGAAAACAAACACATGTAAGATACGTATGTTATAATTATTGAATAGAATGCACGATGCTACATTATTGCAATAAAACAATATGATTATTGCCTGGAAAGCAAAATCTTTTCAAATATTCTATTCCTCTCAGCCTGAATGACATTGCACTGTTGAATACTATCTTGAAGTTTATTAAGTGCAGCAATTCTTCTTTCCTCGCAGTCCAACTGCTTTTTACGCAGATCATATAGAGTCCTTGCCCTCGTTGCCTTACATGCTCTCCTGCTAGTGCTTCCCCTTGTTCTTTTTTGCTTCGTAGACTGATCACTAAAAGATATGAATGAAAACATTGGTGGCAAAACTATACTTCCGAATATGCCCAAACAATTAATTTCAGGTTTTTGAAAGTTATTGAAGTTCGCACTGCATATAGTCCAATTCGTGACATATAAAATATCCTTTTTGAAATGACATCGATGAAATGATTTAGTGCGTGGAAACTGGTATTTCACTGTGTTGCCGAACCTAACGGAATTATCTTCTGGATCATCCTCTGCATTTGATATTTCATCGTCTTCCGTAACAGTTGCTGAAGATATCGAATCACCGGCGTGCGTTGATAGCGTCGACGAAGATCTCAGGTCTACGTTCTCTGTTACAGTGTCCTCTTCATCTCCAGTAGCGACTGTCGTCATTGAAGATATTGTGCCAGCAACATTAACTGTCTTGTCCTGTCTAAAGATGTCGTCCATCGCATTGTACCATTCCCAATTAACACGACCTCGTCCAGTTTTTTCATTATTGTGTTTGATCGTTTTAAATGATTGCTTTAAATTGCGCATTTTTCTATCCAATATATCTTCGGTGACGTGTTTGTATCCTTTTTTAAAAAATTCTGCCTTAATTTCTGCCCATAAACTTTTTTTTTTAATGGTAGGGTTACGAAATTTATTTTTTCTTTCGTTGTACTCGTCCAGTAGACATTTCGTGGATTTTGCAGTCCATGAAAAGCTTTCGGTGGGAGTATCTGTATGAGTGATTAAACATGTATTAAATATACTTATATTCATTAGATTTTCATATCATTTATAACAGCTACTACTTACCGTCTATATGCTCCACAGATTGTTGCTGCACCTGTGTCACATCTGTGATATTCTGATGTGATTCTGTCTTTGTTGTATCACCCAGAGACTGCGTTAGTTGTACTGCAGTTCTTGATGCATGTTCCTTTAAATATTGTTCAAAAAAGTGTGGATCTGAAAGATTTTTGAAATGTGAATATATGCATTTTTTAAAACAATTTGAAAGATACATGTCGAATTGTCATATTAAGGAAAGCTGTAATGGTACTTAAATTTAACTCTTTGATTAGGCATTATGATCATTAAATATGAATGTTTAATAGAGAACTGAAAGACGAAAATGTACAAGAAATGACGATTGAACATGTAACATTTATAAAAATATACAAGTTATTTTTTTTAATTCTTACATACCACTTTCTAACAAATTGTGAGTTTCTAGCGATTCATGAATATTGTATGTTACACCTTGAAACTCATATACACCTTCAAAAACAGGATTGCTTACTGCAACACTTTCTGTATTCTGTATCACTGTTGGTGCGTCACTGTTGGCGCTGACTGTATCATCAGTGCTAATACTATCTTCCGCTGTTTCTAAAATATCTTTATAAATTTTTTAAATTAAATGAATACAATTATTGTTTTATATTATTAATGTAATTAAACTCCACCTACCATATGATGCATCTGCCTCGTCCGACAGACATGGTGCCACAGAAAAGTATTTACTTAGATTTTTTGGATCTACAAAGCCAGGAAAAAATAATTTTTATAAAATCAAAGAAAATTGATGAAGAATCAAAACATTTAACCTCCTAACTTATGTCAAACTATTTAGTATGATATTTAGCTTGCAGTTTTTTATAAGTTTCATCGTCCACTACACTAACTGCTTCATGTCCCTCGGGATAAGTATATGTCACGATATGCAATTTTCTTTTATTATTTTCCATGTATTTAATAACTTTTACCTCGTGCAACATACAGATCTCCTCACCGCGTTAACCGTCAACGTGCTGTAACGTGTTTCGCTTTTGCAACGTACTTTTCAAATGCTATACAAAATGGCGTCCGCTTTTGGAACACGTTGCAAGGCAGCGGAATAAGATAGCGTTCAGCAGAACATCAGTCTGCAGGTTAGAAGCTGCTATCTTTTCTCTGAACGCAATAAACAAACATGATGCTACAGAGAGTATTCCTAAAAGCGTTCAGCAGAAGACGAAGCAACTCCTAAAGCGCTGTTTAGCGGTGGGTGAGCGCTTATACCTTGCTGTGATCTGCTGAACGCACCCATTGATTGATCGAAGTTTTGGAACTTTGGGAAAAAAGCCATAACATAATCTCTTACTGTCACTGACATTTAAAATACGGGTGTATTGTAATATTACTGTTCGATGACTTCACTTTTAATGTACAAGTTATTTAACATTTAATGGTGTTTTTGAAATTTAATGTACGGTATCTGCAAAAAACTTCCTATACATGTTTATGAATTTTACCACAGATTTTTTTAACAGTGCATGGCTAATTTACATTAATTCTTATAAAGTTGAATTTTAATATTCGTCAAAATGTCACAACATTTCAAATACATTCGTGTAGAAATATTATAATTAAATATTCTATTTTTTGAAATACCATCCCTTCAAATTAAATAACGTTTTTGAAATTTAATGTACGGTATCTGCAAAAGAACTTCCTATACATTTTTATTAATTTTAACACAGATTTTTTTAACAGTGTAGTTTTCCCGCTTCATACGTGAAAATTTAGTGCAATTCGGTGTGAAGTCCGTGTCTGAGTTTGTAGCTCTCTCTCTCTCTCTCTCTCTCTCTCTTACAAGAAAAGATATTGCGAATATTTCAGAAGCCTTTGCAAGACCTAGTTAACTCTCGTCTTTTAGGGACTATTTGGGTAAGGTACAAAGTTGGGTAAGTTACCTAACTAAATTCGCCTTGCGATCTGTGTTATACTCTCAGTGTTTGTTACTCTATTGCGCTCTTACTGCACCTAGAAAACTCTCATTTTGTTCTGGTTCTGTTGTACAGTTCTCCCATGACAACTGGCAAAAATATTTCAGTCTCCTTTTTTCTTGATTTCTGATTAGCTTTTTTCTATTACCGATACATCCTTCCAGTTTTTACATCCATATTAAGATTTATTTTAACTTTAAGGTCCTCGTTTTTTGTGCCGCTTCCCTAACCAGATTAAGCTGCAGGTAAGCTACATCCCCCAAAAAAACACGAAAAAAACTACGCGAAAAAAACTACGCCAAGTACAGGAGTGCTGTGTATTCCTCTAATAACAAGTATTGATATCAGAGTATTGAGGCCAAGTACATAAGTCACTAAATGTTTGCCTATTATATGATCTAGCACTGGCCCATCATTTTAATTGTATTTTCAAAATTCCCTATAATGTTTTCGCTACTGTTTTACATTATTACTGCTTCCCGTAGTTGATTGTGATTTAATGGTCGTTTAGTAATTATTAAAACTTTAGATGATTTCTTATCGAGCACTACTTGGCGGGTCCGTGAATTTCTTGACATAAATTTGCGTTCATTATGCCAGTCATTAATAGACAAAAAAAACCAACGTCAACTTTCTATATAGAGCATATTAACAATAACTCGTCAAAAATAATTACGGTAAAAGCTTAATAATAAACATATAGTTTTAGGATACTGTTAGTACGTTCAAAGACAGTACTTTGAAATGCCTGGCACGGACCCGCCAAGTAGTACTCAATAAGGTATCACCTAAAGTTTTATTAATTATGAAATGACCATTAAATCATAATCAACTACGGGAAGCAGTAGTAATGTAAGAGAGTAATGAAAACGTTATAGGAAATTTTGAAAATACAATTAAAATGATGGGCCAGTGCTAGATCATATAATAGGCAAACATGTAGTGACTTATGTACTTGGCCTCAATAATCTGATATCAATACTTTTTATTAGAGGAATACACAGCACTCCTATATCTGGTGTAGTTTTTTACACGTAAGTGTTTTTTTTTGGGGATATCACAAGTTTTTGTTGTTCAACGAGACATAGAAGCTCTAAGCACTGAAATCTATATTTTCATAGATGTAAAATGTAAATTCATTATGATATAGCTAATCAGACAAATATATTGCGTTGTCGAAAATGTTTACACTCAAAGGAAATCACCCAAGGAATAAGATAGAATAACTTAATAACTAAAGAAAACACGCTTACAGCCTAGCGACCAATGACAAATACTGAAAGGCATATATCCCGAGCAGAAATTTGGTCAGGCTGCCTGATGTCGTATCAGGTCCGGATCAGGTATCGGTATGGCATGCCTGATCAGGATAGCCGGATGAGGCCCAGATCCTGCCCTGATCATGCATCAGTAGGACATTGTAAATGTGATCAGCCTGAAATATAGATCCTGAACAGGATCAGGCCCTGATCAGGCAATTTCATGGCAAGCCCTATTATGGAAAATCTGACTTGGCCGTAGTCAGGCGTTATTCAGAGCTGCCGTATTAGGTGTGAAATCAGGCAACACTGAAATTGCCCTAATATGAAACTATATACATGTAATACAACCACCGGCCACCAGAGGGACAGGGATACCCGCAAGCAAAAGTGGGTTACTGAGCCGATAAGTTCCAAACTTTATAGAATTCTGTAAAAGAGACAAAGAGGCGATAAAAGCTACTAACTTGCAGCACCTAGCAGTCCAATCCATCGCACTGCTTCTATATATAATTTTTTAGAATCAACAAACTAATTTATAATTATTTACAGGAATTCTCCTGCCCCTCGAAAGCAAGGCCTAATACGTCACACTGAATTACTCCACTACCTAGGATATTTTCAAAAAATGTTACCTGTTTGTCATTTCAACGTCTATATGTATATCTAATGTATATCAATATCAGGCAACCGGATATAATACCAATCAGGGCATGATCAGGACCACATATGTTCCCTAATGTGGGCCTGATCAGTAGCCTGATCAGGGCCGGATCAGAAATGCCGTTACATGCCACATCAGGGCCGGAAGAGCGGCATGATCCGGGCCGGATTATCAGTTAGGGACAGCCTGATCCGGGCCGGATCCCCGCCGGAATAAATTTCTGCTCGGGATGTTTACAGATGACACTGATTTTTCTACTACTACCAATAAGTATAGTCCAGGGACTAATCGCATACGACTGCGGAGCTAGAGGAATAAACATTACAACAGTCAACATACTAAAAGTGGGAGAATGTCAAATTCCGACAGAAAAACCCATAATTGAAGAGACACATGTGCAACTACTACAGTTAACGGACTATTCTAACGTACATGTAAGACAATGCAAAGTCTCAGTTAACAGAGATATCTATTATTGCGGAATGCATTCGCACATATCGGCAGTATATAATGGAAAATTGGATTATCTAATGGAAATATCAAAAGACCAATGCAACAGAATGCATGTAGCCAAATCTATGCCTATCGGAATATCGAGTATAATAACAGGATTGCAAGCAAACCGAACAATTATCAGGAGCATGACATTGGCAGGAACAGTGACAACAAATGGAAAATGCGAAGGAATGCAATATTCAGATCCATATGGAACGTGGAACAATGTTATCGTACAAGCGGTAATAAAAGTAACTATCACAGAATATTATGCAACAGTGAACACTAAGTCCAACGAAGTCGTATTAAGGTCAGGGCAGACCTGCTCACTAAATGAAGGGCAATGTATTGACCGAGAGGAAGGTTATACCTTCTGGAATGCAATACCTTACGATAACTGCCAATTCAGTAGATACGACGTACTATACGAAGGAAAAGCATCCAAAGTATATGATAACACTACGGGGAAAGACGAAGTAACTACAGTCTATTCAGTGACAACCGACGATATCACATTTGCGCTAACAAAAGCTGGAAAAAAGCAGATATGCGGATACAATCTGATGGGTACGGAACATCCCAAGTTATTTATATTGGAAATCAGTAAAAGAGACACATTCTTACCAAGAAGACCTATTACCACTGATAATCTAGATATTTTCACGTATGTGAACAGCAAATTTGTGTACTTGGAAAAACATTTGAAGACGCAAATGACTGCAATGTATAGAGACATACTAGAACAGCAGTGCGCTCTAGACAAGCAAGTATTGGAACATGCACTATCACTAGCCAAACTGGCACCAGATGAGTTTGCATACCAAGTAATGCGAGCACCAGGATATATGGCAATTACCATGGGTGTAGTCGCACACATCGCAAAATGTGTACCAATTGAGGTAGAACCAAGGAATGTTACGTGGAATTACCAGTAAAACATAGAAACAATAGTCTCTTTATGACACCAAGAACGCAGATTCTTATGAAGACGGGGACTCAAGTAGATTGCAACCCCTTGACACCAGCCATGTATATTATGAAGGGAAGCTGGGTTAAGCTATTGCCGCAGCCGACACAAGCTGTGACACCTCAGCAACTCATGCCATTGACAAAGAACAGATGGAAGTATGAAAACACCAATACATTGGCAAACACGGGAATTTATTCTGCAGAAGAATTAGAAAAACTACGAGATCATTTAATGTTTCCCGCGGAAAAAGCCGCAATACTAAACACTTTAGCAAGAGGAGCTACGGGACAAGATACCTTGCAACAGGGAGTTTACATAGACAAACTCTTAAATGAAGACGCATTAGAACGCATAGCAAATACTACGTGGTTGCGTATATGGAACTGGATGACTGGATTTGGTACTTTCAGTGCCGGAATTATAGGCTTATGGATAGCTGTCAGAATTGCAAAATATATAATAGATACAGTAATTCATGGATACGCACTACATATGGCTTATGGATGGAGTATAAGATTGATAGGAGCATTGTGGGACTCCGTTACTAATCTACTATTGCATATGAGAGCAACTAATGAGAGAACAAAGGAATCTGAGATATCAGGTCAGGAAATGACTCATATAAACATCCCGAATAAACAGGATGAAGAAGATAAACAAGGTCCGATAGAGGTTGACATTCCAGAACCAACGGACCCCTGCGTATATTATGCACGCATATAAGATAAGATAAGGAATCATATATGTATAAGCAAGAGAAATTAGCCAGTCGAGTCAGTTAACATCCAACGTTCAAACAGTGAGCATCAGAAGCAAGAGCAAGATACAAGTGAAGTGAAATCACTAAGTGCAGTAAAAAGTGAAGTTCGGAAATAGTTAAAGACATGGAAAACAACGAACAGTGCGTAATCCATCATGCAGCAGAGATTGCAAACTACATAAATCTACGAAGACAGTTAAGACATCTAGAAGATGTACTATTCAACCCTTTGCATACTGGCATGACACCACCACCTCCGTATGATTCTACATCAACAACAGCACATCTCAAGACAACGCAGGTCAAGGAGACCTTGACGAGTCTCAAGGGGGAAGGTGTTACGGCGAGCCAGAATTAATAACTATCAGTGACAATGAAAGCGATGAAATAGATTTGCAATGTTACTCACCGATGCCAACATCACCATCTCTATACGATTTATCAACACCAGCAACGTGGGATGGTGAAAGCCCAATATCCTGGGGACATATCCCTTTGGATCTAGCCTGGGACGGCGCCCAGTCAGATCAGGAGACCGGACGGCACGAGCACGTCCAGCCAGCACGAAGATCAGCAAGCCACTGACCTCCAAGTACAACGGGAACCAGAGCACAGTGAACATCAGTCATAGTACAACGATACCCGCCGTGTAGTGAACGCACGGTACAGTGAGAGCCAGCACGTTAGTCAGTTACAACGAGACCCATCATATAAGTGAAAGCATAGTACAGCACAAGCATTAAACAGTATTGTCAAGTCGGTAGCCATAGGGCATATTAATATTGTGAAAGTAATTGTATTCATAACCATCTTTATTAATACTTATAATAAATATCTTAAAGTATAAGATATTTCTGAAGTCACTACAACTACCCTTCACAATTACCAAGTCGTATCCTCTGAGGACAGAGAATACATACTATTTCTACTAGTTCTACTATATCGAGAATCCTCAAGAAGAGAGGAATTCTTCAAGTTCGAGACTCCAAGGGAGAGATCTCAGGATAAGGGTTAAGAAAGGGTCTTAACCAAGAATACAGGAATAATCAAGGTACGCAAAACCTTTTATTCTTACAAAGCCTCAATACAGTAAGAACGCTTTCCAAACCTTCTTGCACGCCATTTCCGATACGGGGTTTCTTGGGTATATCCTGGGATTTCCTGATGGTTCCAAGGATCCAGTAATAAAGTAGGAACGTCCGTTGATACATGCGAGCAGCCTTAGGGACACAAGCCTTGCACCGACGATAGACGGAAAACTACTACAATATTCTTATGTTCGAGATATCCTAAAATTGGGATCGAGACGGAGAGCTCCTGAGAGCATCCCCAATATAGAGGATCGTAACACTTAGTTGGAATCATAGCAAAAACAATTTCGTGTAAAAAAAACTCACAAAATATAGGATTGCTGTGAATTCCCCTAACAAAAAATATTGAAATTACATTATAATGCCAAGTACACAAGTCACTACAAATCTGCTTATTGTTTGATCTAGCAATATTTCATCACATTAGTTGTATTTTCAAAATTTTGTATAATGTCTTCACTGCTCATTTGTCTTATTACTGCTGCTTATATCTAATTATTGTAGTTTAATAGTCAATTAGCAACTTAGAACGCGTTAGGTGATTCCAAACCGAGTACTATTTGGCGGGTTCGTGCTGAAAGCTTCATGCTATCAACTTCTAGCGAACTACCGTATTCATTGCTAATATTCATTGCTAAATTGCTAGATGCATATGAGAGACATGCGACCATTCTTAGCGTCTGTCAGTGAGTTTCGGAAAGCATAGTAAAGACTCATTTATTTTTAGTAGCGTTCGGACCCGTCAAGTAGTACTCGATATGGAATTACCTAACGTATTACTAATTATTAATTGACCATTAAATCATAATTAGTATAACCAGCAGTAATAACAAAAAGGACTAGTGAAGACGTTATAAAAAATGTTGAAAATACTATTAATATGATGAATTATTGCTAAATCATATAATAAGTAGATTTGTAGTGACATATGTACTTGACATTGTAATGTGATTTTAATATGCTTTGTTAGGGGAATTCACAGCAATCCTGTACTTGGAGAAATCTTTTAAACGAAAGTGTTTTTGTTGTGATATTATTTCCGATAAAAATTCATCGATAGAACGCGAATGATATGAAGCAGATAAAACATTTCAATATTTCAAACTTTGCATAACTGATAAAAGGGATGGTGAGAGAAAGAACCAAAGGCAGAACCTAAATTTCGCTTAGACAGTATCCAGTACCGATCAGAAGATAGAGTTTAGTCAAAAGACCGTTAAGCAGTTAACTGGCAATGACGCATATGTGCGCACATTGAATAACTTAAAACCAAAATCAAGTTTATGTTTCAATTAATAACGATCTAAATCTGTGAACTTAAGTTCCGTTATACTTCCAATAATTCAGTAATCCGATTTCAGAATATATTGATTACCATGTTCAATTTAGTGCTTATCTTGATGTATTACAATTGATACTTATGGATAGAGGGTGTACTGTTAACTGTTTCTTATTTATTTTCACTTTGTTCAAGTCTTACTCGTGAATGCCACGTTATCGCATATTTACGGCCAGTAGGTATTTTCCCTTCTTCCATTACAAACTGTTTGCGCGGAACTTCCGTCGCCTGTATGGTACCGCGAAGAAAGTTCCTTCTCGTGCAAGATACCAAAGAAAAATTCTTAACAAACCCCGTGTGTCCAATCGATCTTCGAAGCTTCGCTCGTTAGCCTAAACGGCCCCGGGTCAATCTTGCGATCTCTTCCCATGCACGTGGTGACCTTCAAAGCCCGGTGAGCGTTCTGCCACCCTAATGAGGTCAATGAGAGCCTCAGGTCGACCCCTGGTCTTCCCCAGCTATGGGCTTCACGGCCGCGAATTCGCCTTAGCGTGTTCGCGCACAACCGAGTCCAGCTTATCGAGATCTCTCACATCACTTACTTAAGGGTATTCCCGATGGAACTTTTGCTTTCTTCGTGCTTCCTTTTATAGATTTTTATTTATATTACAGAGATAGTTTGATTAGTCAATTCTGCCGCAACGCATCACCTCTCTCCTATCTTTATTTCTTCTACTTAAAAACTGATCAATTAATAAGACCTACTCCCTCAGTCAAGGTGTTCCCTATAGGTAAAATCGATACATTGATCGACGTAACAATTCAAATCACCTTCTAGTAAATGGCATGTTCCAACTGAAAGGGTTCACATAGATTTTCTAAATGATATACGATTCGCAAACTGAAAAACGCAAATAAACTTTAACATTAAATGGTGAAACTTTTTTTAACATGCTTACACGTAAAAACAATTATCCTGAATTTATATTAATTATATATCCGTATGTAACCGTATAGCCGCTAGAATTTCGCCGGAAAACTTCTCCCCTCGAGTAATTTCGCAGTGCGCACGTAGCAGTAAGGTAATCTGGCAGTCGAGTTTCGATCCTCACACTGACACCCGCTTAACAGGTTTGCAGGCAGGAAACTCAAGTCGGAAATATCGGCTAACTTTTTATTTTGAAATAACTCTCTGGTTGTACAACGCGCATCAGTCCTTCGAGTCAAATCGCAAGTGGGATGAAGCACATCAGAAAATCCCTCTGCGGTCGTAGACAAACGGGCGACTCTGAATCCGAGGTTATTCAGGAAGCTCACTCGAGATCAATGTCGAATCATAACTCAAACCGATTCTACTGTTTCCACCAGGACTCCCAATACAAGATGGTAAGCCGGTATTCGTCGGCTTCCTCTCTGATCCTCAACTACGCTGCTGCAAATCCAAGTACATAGCGAAGTGTGTACTTCTCTATACTTTCTATGGTAGTCACTTATTACACACTTGTAAGTGTGCTGTTTTTAAGTTAGAATAAGTGAGAATAACAACATACAGTTTGTAAGAGTGGTTATCTTAGAAAGAATAGGGAATAACATATTTTGCTACAAACTTGGATTTGTGGTGTAATAAGAGAATACCATGTGTAACACGAATAACTTACAGTGCAACTCCCTGCAGTCCCACATGACCCAACGTGATAACATGGCGACCCTGATCCGGCAATCACGATCATGGACACACGTACCTCCGAGATTCAACATACACCATGCCACGACTATCTGGCATATTCGTAGCAACCCAACTCGCAGGGTCCCATGCGTCAACAGTTCCCCCATGTATTCCAACCCCTCAAGGCTCACCTTAGTCTACTCCACCGTTGTTGGCATGTAACATCAGTAACCCAACTCGCAGATTTCAACACCCCGACACCTTAGGGACCCGATCGACCCCGCAGGTTGCGTCTTTTTCATCGACCTCCCACTTTGTTCCCTACTTTTACCCGAGTACCCAAATAGAAACTGAGCTTGCGATTTATCTCTAACACTAGCTAATTAGGAATGGATACGTTTTTAATTAACAAACATGCCAGAGGAAGATACGATTTTTTTGTACGAATTACTCTTTAACTGCTGCTTACGATCTATCCAGCCAATATTACTTATAGATGGTCCAAAGTACCGCAAAATATGTAGTCATAACCTCAGTATTGACTAGCTAATGTGATTTACATATGACTCAAAAAGTAAGATTTTGTAGCTTCTAAATAATTCATCCAGCTTTGGCGTAGAGAGCATCTAATTACACGGATGTTGTGGTAATGACGTAGTCAATTGGCTAGCTAATCATGGGCACAAATGAAAAGTGAACTTATGTCATAATGTGTTTTAGGCATCTAGTTTTTACCTTGGGAGTATCTAACCGCAAATTATTATCTACAGAGATTAGGTTATATTGCGTAAATAATAAGTACACATATATATGTATAGGGTGATTTTTTTTAATCGCCTCAGGCTGATATCTCGTAAATTAAGCAACATACGAAAAATACATTTTATATGAAACTTTCTTAATTTTGAGGGGGAAAGAAGATGGTATAGTCAGATTTATCGTAGATGAAGCCGCCAAGGTTAGATGAAGTTCAACTTGGATTTCTTAAATAGAACGGTGCACTTTTTTTCACGAAACCTGAAAGAGCATCCAATTTTACATAAAAAACATTAGAGGTACTTATGGTCTACAACCAAATGGTAATGAGATAAGAGCTGGACAAGTTAGATAAAAAGATGCATCGGCCGGGTGCCGGTATCGGAGCAACACGCATGTTTCAACGTACTTGAACGCAATTCTCAATTTGTAGTACCTGATTGAAAGGATCAAAACTGTTCAAACTATTCTTTTACTTCGAGTTGCCAAAGTCTGGTCAAGATTATCAACTTTGCTTGATAATGATGCTTCTTTTTATCTAACTTGCCCAGCTCTTATCTCATTACCATTTGGATGTAGGCCATAAGTACCTCTAATGTTTTTTATGTAAAATTGGATGCTCTTTCAGGTTTTGTGAAAAAAAGTGCACCGTTCTATTTAAAAAATCCAAGTTGACCTTCACCTAACCTTGGCGGCCTCATCTACGATAAATCTGACTATACCATCTTCTTTCCCCCTCAAAATCAAGAAAGTTTCATATAAAATGTATTTTTCGTATGTTGCTTAATTTACGAGATATCAGCCTGAGGCGATTAAAAAAATCACCCTGTATATTGTTACGATCGCTGGATCTGGAAGATCAAGCGACGTAAATGGAACGTGTAATTCAAAGGATGATTCGTTCGTTCGATCTAATGAATCAGCACGTCCAAGGCCTATGAGTTTCATGATTTGAGGTTTGAGGTGAAGTGATTCCTCAGTAGGTAAATCTTTTGATAGTTTCGGAATATCTATAGGGATTAATTTCCACGATAGAAATTGAATAGAATTATTTTGTTCGTTAATTGAATATTTTGTCGCGTCTAGGTCCTTGTGGCTCGCTGGTTTTGTTTGTTTTTGAGTGTAGGATTTATTTAATTGTCTGAATATTTTGCATAATTCAACTTTCTTACCACTTCATTTAGGTATAAGTCTCTACTTGCTCAGATCCTGTGATTCTAGTATAGTTGAATTTTCTTTGGTATATGACTGAATCTCAATTAGATCGTTTGGGATGAATTACTAATCGGTCTAGGTTCTCATAATGTGTCAGTATTGATTAAAGTTTTGATTTAATATTATTGATTTGTTAGGATAAAGTAGAACCCCTATATTCGGCTTCAGTTCTACCTTTCGAAAATAGTAAGAATAGATAGATGCCCTACACAACGGCGTCAGTTCTATCCAGGAAGGTTTCGAGTAATTTGTGAATACTCTAATTTTAATATCTTGGATAGGTTTTGAAGGTTTTTGGTATATTTAATATACTAGTTATGAACTTCACTGACCACTCTAATTTCAACATCAATTTTATCTTCAATTGCACGATTTTAGTAATGAGTTCAACACACTCCACAACTCTGATATTGTTGTCTTAGTTTCTTAATCCACATCGTCACGAATGTGCCTTCTGACTCCGTTTTTGTAGTCGTAATACTACTTATGATTAATCAATATGAATATAATTCTTCAAAATTACTAAAGTTTAAAGTGACAAGTAATCATTGTCCCAAAATCAATATACCAAGTCGTACTCTACAATTTGAATCCTCTTCAATATTATCCGAGAAGGTTCTACCTTATTCTTTTAATCATATCTTCATTGTCCGATATTAATACAATATGATAAATCATTTAATATCGTCCATGTGTCATATAATTATGTACTATTTATGGATTTGAGTATATGATATTAACTGCTTATAAGAATAGCATTTGATAACTTGACCCTAAATAACTATGAGGCGTGGGACGTAACGCCAATATTGTAACGCCACTTTTTACGGTGTCGCACAAATAAATGGCACCGCGAGGACTAATTGATAAAATACGAAATTTCTGGGCACCAGGTACAGGGTGTTCCAAAAGTCGCGCAACAAATAAAAAATATATCATTCTAGGAAGGTTGAGGATAGGAACGAACAAACTCATAGAATACATGGAGGAATGTATGGGGTTTATTGCACTATGGTTTGCACTATGCACTATGATATGGTATGGTCAAATTTGGCAATAAGTCTGTCATCAGGCATGCAATAACAAACAATTACGTTAAGTAGAGTATGATGCGAAACTCATAACTTTCATTACTAACCTTTTCACAGTGCTGCGAGAAATTGTAGAATGTTTCTTAAACTTTGTACAAAATGCTCTTACTGCTACTGCTGTGGATTCTCCTTGTTGATAATAGAATTTTACCAAAAATACGTGTTCTTCAACGGTATATCCTTCCATATTATAGCACGAAATTTCTCGAACTATGCATGTGTAAATAAACCCCAGACCCTGCTACGCTCTCTCGTGAAAAGCGGAGGTACTAACTATATGCAATTTGCGTAACCCGCGAAATTCAAATGTTGCGCGACTTTTGGAAAACCCTGTATAACCAGAGTTATATCGCTGTCTCCTAAGGACACCTTGGCCAGTTTTTATGCAGTGAGATCCTGGATTTGGCAAAATAATAAAAATCTAAAAAGCTGTGGAGGTTCTATTGAATACAAGAAGTGATAAGTATGAAAATCAGATCAAGATGTTACAGAACGCACTTCGACAATACCCGAATGACATAATCAAAAATATGTTCCCGCTGGAACAACGCAACTAATTATACAATCTAATAACGATACGCTAATAAACGGTACGACAGTGACTCACGCGCACCCGTGTGCTAGGGAGACAATTCCGCGAGGCGTGAACTGAACGATTAGATGCAAAACCGGAAGAAGAGAAAGAAGAAATTGAGAGACCGATTCTCTGTTTGTCATCGGATTAGCTATCTTTGCACCCTTAGCAATCAGAAAAGCGTAGGATGATGCGTAAGAGTACGTTGAACAGAAAAGATCACTCACCGTTATCCAGTAGCTCATACTAGACACAGGAACACACTCTCCTGGGTTTAGGTCTTTCTAACGAATCACAATACAATGAAACATATTTAAAAAATTGGTACCAAACAATAGGACGTCTATTCCTGAGCTAGGCGACGCTGTGAGTGACGCTACAAATATCCAAAATCGGGAACCTTCCCGAGAGCGCGCCGTAATACCACCCCCTGATCCAGTCAGCTTCGCTGTTACATCATCTTCAATTGTTTTGACGATTCAGATGAAATAGATCCGGACATCTTGTTATGATAGGATGGCTGCAGTGATGTTTTCCGGGAGGCAGGAATCACATCTACCTCTACTCCCTCGATATTCGGCTCTGCACTTCTTCTGCAACCCCTATATGCTCTCTAATCAAGGTCACGAAGACGCTCGCCACTTGCTTCGCATAGTTGAGCCGCCAGATTGTATGCTCCCGTCTTGACGTCACCTCTCTTCGGTAGCGTTTTGCCAGGCCCATAGTTGGCTCTGTCGGGCCCCGTCTCAATAGAAATTGTATTTAATCCTCTTGGATCCACTTAATAAACTCAAAAACAAACAAAATATTCCCTACAAGGAAATGAATACAAATTCTCAAAATAAAGTCAGCACGACGCCACGCGAAATGCTCCCTGACCCATCAGGCCCCACGACGTAGCCGAATTCGCCTATTTTGTGACGTGAATCAAAATGCCACATACATCAGGGTGTCCCAGAATTACTTTTGGACCGGAAAGTGGGCGATACCTGGAGGTGCCCTGAGTACTCTCCCGCAAACCGTTTGCCAAAATTCGCAATAGTTTTTAAATGAGAAGCATTTAAGTGCGACCAATCAGAACGAAGGATTTCCGCGGATTCATTCGCGGATGCCAAAGATCGCTGCTTTGCAATAGCTTCCTACAAATTCTGCGCCTAGCAATTGTTTCATAGCCCAAGCGAGCGTCATAGGATTCGTTGACAAACTCCCAATATGGGCATGGGCGTGACTTAGGCTGGCGCAGCAGCTACACGTGCAACGCGCGATCGGCAATTGTTTCGGGATACGCATTCAGCCAGACGAAAACCGGTACACGGTGTCCAAAACGTCATGCACTGAATTTTATAGCAGTCCGGAAGAAAACAGATTATTAAAGTGAAAGGGAGTCGGGAGGGTGGGTGGTGGGACTGATAAATTTAACATGAATTGATAACTAAGCATAGAAGTATTATTTCTTCGTCCTGTGAATAGCCATATCGAATTTCCAAGACATCGCGATTGCTGATTTTAAAGTTATAGAGTACTCATCGATTTTGGAGACTGTAAAAAATACGTAAAATAGGAAAATAGATTATGAGAGAAACGCAAAGACACGTATCCCTTTTTTTAGTTCCTAGAATGTCCACACCAAATTACAGCCCTTTGCGACTTCCGGTGGCAAAGTTACGCAACACTTGTCGACCCCGGATCTTGTGAAAAATACCTCAAATTGAAAAAATGGACTAGGAGAGAAATGCAAAAACACGTATCCCTTTTTTTCGTTCCTAGAATGTCCACACCAAATTACAGCCCTTTGCGACTTCCGGTGGCAAAGTTACGCAACACTTGTCAACCCCGGATCTTGTGAAAAATACGTCAAATTGAAAAAATGGACTAGGAGAGAAATGCAAAAACACGTATCCCTTTTTTTCGTTCCTAGAATGTCCACACCAAATTACAGTCCTTTGCGACTTCCGGTGGCAAAGTTACGCAACACTTGTCGACCCCGGATCTTGTGAAAAATACCTCAAATTGAAAAAATGGACTAGGAGAGAAATGCAAAAACACGTATCCCTTTTTTTCGTTCCTAGAATGTCCACACCAAATTACAGCCCTTTGCGACTTCCGGTGGCAAAGTTACGCAACACTTGTCAACCCCGGATCTTGTGAAAAATACGTCAAATTGAAAAAATGGACTAGGAGAGAAATGCAAAAACACGTATCCCTTTTTTTCGTTCCTAGAATGTCCACACCAAATTACAGTCCTTTGCGACTTCCGGTGGCAAAGTTACGCAACACTTGTCGACCCCGGATCTTGTGAAAAATACGTCAAATTGAAAAAATGGACTAGGAGAGAAATGCAAAAACACGTATCCCTTTTTTTCGTCCCAAGAATCGGTATACCAATTTGCAGCCTTTTGCGACTTCCGGTGGCAAAGTTACGCAACACTTGTCGACCCCGGATCTTGTGAAAAATACCTCAAATTGAAAAAATGGACTAGGAGAGAAATGCAAAAACACGTATCCCTTTTTTTAGTTCCTAGAATGTCCACACCAAATTACAGCCCTTTGCGACTTCCGGTGGCAAAGTTACGCAACACTTGTCGACCCCGGATCTTGTGAAAAATACCTCAAATTGAAAAAATGGACTAGGAGAGAAATGCAAAAACACGTATCCCTTTTTTTCGTTCCTAGAATGTCCACACCAAATTACAGTCCTTTGCGACTTCCGGTGGCAAAGTTACGCAACACTTGTCGACCCCGGATCTTGTGAAAAATACCTCAAATTGAAAAAATGGACTAGGAGAGAAATGCAAAAACACGTATCCCTTTTTTTAGTTCCTAGAATGTCCACACCAAATTACAGCCCTTTGCGACTTCCGGTGGCAAAGTTACGCAACACTTGTCAACCCCGGATCTTGTGAAAAATACCTCAAATTGAAAAAATGGACTAGGAGAGAAATGCAAAAACACGTATCCCTGTTTTTCGTCCCAAGAATCGGTATACCAATTTGCAGCCCTTTGCGACTTCCGGTGGCAAAGTTACGCAACACTTGTCGACTTTGACTTTTCAAAAAAATACGTCAAATTGAAAAAAAGGACTAGGAGAGAAATGCAAAAACACGTATCCCTTTTTTTCGTCCCAAGAATCGGTATACCAATTTGCAGCCTTTTGCGACTTCCGGTGGCAAAGTTACGCAACACTTGTCGACCCCGGATCTTGTGAAAAATACCTCAAATTGAAAAAATGGACTAGGAGAGAAATGCAAAAACACGTATCCCTTTTTTTAGTTCCTAGAATGTCCACACCAAATTACAGCCCTTTGCGACTTCCGGTGGCAAAGTTACGCAACACTTGTCAACCCCGGATCTTGTGAAAAATACGTCAAATTGAAAAAATGGACTAGGAGAGAAATGCAAAAACACGTATCCCTTTTTTTCGTTCCTAGAATGTCCACACCAAATTACAGTCCTTTGCGACTTCCGGTGGCAAAGTTACGCAACACTTGTCGACCCCGGATCTTGTGAAAAATACCTCAAATTGAAAAAATGGACTAGGAGAGAAATGCAAAAACACGTATCCCTTTTTTTCGTTCCTAGAATGTCCACGCCAAATTACAGTCCTTTGCAACTTCCGGTGGCAAAGTTACGCAACACTTGTCGACTTTGAATTTTCAAAAAAATACGTCAAATTGAAAAAATGGACTAGGAGAGAAATGCAAAAACACGTATCCCTTTTTTTCGTTCCTAGAATGTCCACGCCAAATTACAGTCCTTTGCAACTTCCGGTGGCAAAGTTACGCAACACTTGTCGACTTTGAATTTTCAAAAAAATACGTCAAATTGAAAAAATGGACTAGGAGAGAAATGCAAAAACACGTATCCCTTTTTTTCGTTCCTAGAATGTCCACGCCAAATTACAGTCCTTTGCAACTTCCGGTGGCAAAGTTACGCAACACTTGTCGACTTTGAATTTTCAAAAAAATACGTCAAATTGAAAAAATGGACTAGGAGGGAAATGCAAAAACACGTATCCCCTTTTTTCGTCACTCGAATGAGTATGTAAATTTTCAGACCTTTGCCAGTTACGATGTCAAAGTTACAGAGAGATAGCCGATTTTTTAGTCGACAAGTGTTGCGTAACTTTGCCACCGGAAGTCGCAAAGGACTGTAATTTGGTGTGGACATTCTAGGAACGAAAAAAAGGGATACGTGTTTTTGCATTTCTCTCCTAGTCCATTTTTTCAATTTGAGGTATTTTTCACAAGATCCGGGGTCGACAAGTGTTGCGTAACTTTGCCACCGGAAGTCGCAAAGGACTGTAATTTGGTGTGGACATTCTAGGAACGAAAAAAAGGGATACGTGTTTTTGCATTTCTCTCCTAGTCCATTTTTTCAATTTGACGTATTTTTCACAAGATCCGGGGTTGACAAGTGTTGCGTAACTTTGCCACCGGAAGTCGCAAAGGGCTGTAATTTGGTGTGGACATTCTAGGAACTAAAAAAAGGGATACGTGTTTTTGCATTTCTCTCCTAGTCCATTTTTTCAATTTGAGGTATTTTTCACAAGATCCGGGGTCGACAAGTGTTGCGTAACTTTGCCACCGGAAGTCGCAAAAGGCTGCAAATTGGTATACCGATTCTTGGGACGAAAAAAAGGGATACGTGTTTTTGCATTTCTCTCCTAGTCCATTTTTTCAATTTGACGTATTTTTCACAAGATCCGGGGTCGACAAGTGTTGCGTAACTTTGCCACCGGAAGTCGCAAAGGACTGTAATTTGGTGTGGACATTCTAGGAACGAAAAAAAGGGATACGTGTTTTTGCATTTCTCTCCTAGTCCATTTTTTCAATTTGACGTATTTTTCACAAGATCCGGGGTTGACAAGTGTTGCGTAACTTTGCCACCGGAAGTCGCAAAGGGCTGTAATTTGGTGTGGACATTCTAGGAACGAAAAAAAGGGATACGTGTTTTTGCATTTCTCTCCTAGTCCATTTTTTCAATTTGAGGTATTTTTCACAAGATCCGGGGTCGACAAGTGTTGCGTAACTTTGCCACCGGAAGTCGCAAAGGACTGTAATTTGGTGTGGACATTCTAGGAACGAAAAAAAGGGATACGTGTTTTTGCATTTCTCTCCTAGTCCATTTTTTCAATTTGACGTATTTTTCACAAGATCCGGGGTTGACAAGTGTTGCGTAACTTTGCCACCGGAAGTCGCAAAGGGCTGTAATTTGGTGTGGACATTCTAGGAACGAAAAAAAGGGATACGTGTTTTTGCATTTCTCTCCTAGTCCATTTTTTCAATTTGAGGTATTTTTCACAAGATCCGGGGTCGACAAGTGTTGCGTAACTTTGCCACCGGAAGTCGCAAAGGGCTGTAATTTGGTGTGGACATTCTAGGAACTAAAAAAAGGGATACGTGTCTTTGCGTTTCTCTCATAATCTATTTTCCTATTTTACGTATTTTTTACAGTCTCCAAAATCGATGAGTACTCTATAACTTTAAAATCAGCAATCGCGATGTCTTGGAAATTCGATATGGCTATTCACAGGACGAAGAAATAATACTTCTATGCTTAGTTATCAATTCATGTTAAATTTATCAGTCCCACCACCCACCCTCCCGACTCCCTTTCACTTTAATAATCTGTTTTCTTCCGGACTGCTATAAAATTCAGTGCATGACGTTTTGGACACCGTGTACCGGTTTTCGTCTGGCTGAATGCGTATCCCGAAACAATTGCCGATCGCGCGTTGCACGTGTAGCTGCTGCGCCAGCCTAAGTCACGCCCATGCCCATATTGGGAGTTTGTCAACGAATCCTATGACGCTCGCTTGGGCTATGAAACAATTGCTAGGCGCAGAATTTGTAGGAAGCTATTGCAAAGCAGCGATCTTTGGCATCCGCGAATGAATCCGCGGAAATCCTTCGTTCTGATTGGTCGCACTTAAATGCTTCTCATTTAAAAACTATTGCGAATTTTGGCAAACGGTTTGCGGGAGAGTACTCAGGGCACCTCCAGGTATCGCCCACTTTCCGGTCCAAAAGTAATTCTGGGACACCCTGTATACATATGAGCGATTCCATCAGATTTCAGCCACCCGTATTTTATTTGCTGTGCTCCGTGGATTCGTTCGTTTTGAATTTTGAACACAGATATCCCGGAGATGGTGCATCGTATCGAAAATTATCAAAAATTGAAATTTTGTGTTTTTTTTAGTATCTAGCATTAAAAAAATTTTTTTTAATTTTTTGAGCAACCTAAATCTGTCTTCAAACATCCTGCCATTTTTAGTCACAAATGTTTTTTAATTTATAAGAACACTAATTTTTGTGTTTTTCTGATTAAAGTATCTCTCTGTATTTTTCAGGGTTGAGATTGTCTTTAAGGTTATAAACTTAAAGCCCGCCTTACTTTTTTTTAAATTTATTAGAATTTACTTATTTATTTTTGTTTAAGGATTTTAACAAAAATGCGTGTTTTATAAATTGAAAAAAAAATGGTGATTAAAAAACGGCTGGATGTCCCAATTTGTAATTTTGCACAAAATTCATATTCTGTCTACAGAACATTAAAAAAATTCCGTAATACCGATATCGATGGGGCTTTGGTCAGGAAAAATCATTTTGCGTATTTCTGAATATTTCTGTTTTTTGAAAACAGGTTTAGATTACTCAACAAAAATTTTTAATATTTTTTATTGTATATAGATACTAAAGAAACAAAATTTCCTTTTGCTTCTTCACAGAGGAAGCTATGTGACAGTGGAAAATTTTCCTGTCGAGATTTTTATGCCACCATGTTCAGAATGTGCCAAAACATCGAGAAAACACGTTTGGAGAAAATGTCCGGATGCGTGCGCGCGCGCGCGCGCGTGTGTGTGTGTGTGTGTTAATGGCCTCTCGAAATTCAAACGTGTATAACTCAAGAACGGTTTTAGCTACAGCCTCCAAATTTTGCAGGTATGTGCAGCTCTATAATCCCTTCATTGACTATAATTTTTTCATGATTTAAGCTGTGGCTCAAAATTTATGTCATTTTCAAATTTCCAAAAAAAGGACGTTCGCACTCTAGCGATCGCAAATTTTGTGATAATCGTCTAAATAGTTCTTGACAAAGAGATATGTAAAAGATGGAGCGAGGGATTATCCCTACTACTAGTTAATATAGGATATCCATACAATTCACCTGTCGATCGATCCTTTTTCGTTCTGGACGACCCACAGGATACACGCGCTTGTGTAAGGCCCGATCGTCTATATAGGTACCTTTAGAGTTCAATTGTATTTTAGCACTACAAATTGCCTTACTAATTATTCTCTGCGTTCTTTGATAAATTTATCTATACAGGCGAAAAAGAACCATTAATAAGAAATACAAAATTGGAATAAGGGCAGCTGCCTTATCAAAACCATTGCGTACAATTTCACATGCCACGTGTACACTGGGCCACAGAAATGGTGTCAACGGTAGACGCCGTGCGGTGAGGTAAGAGAGGAGATTTGGGCGGCGCCTGCTCGCGTATCTTGGCCTGTGCGTGCGACGCAGAGAGCACTACGGTGCGAGTGAGACGCCAGAGCGTCGCTCGGTGCGTCCTTGTTGCACAGCACTAGTGTAAGCGAGACGCCAACAAGGCCCCTCATTCGCAATAGGGAGCTTGGTGGGGAACCGCTCGTGTTCGGGCGCACGCTTTCTCCCTCTCTCTCAGACTAACGCTCTATGACGAGGACAGCTAGTACCCCGCCAAGAATCGAGAAGGATCTATGGGACTTTCGGTAGTGGGAATGAGATAGACTTTTCGATTATCCGTCCTCGTCAAACAGCGTTAGTGAGACAAAGAGAGATATATGCGACGTGGTGGCTAGGAACAAGTGTCCAGCGTCTAACCCATAGCTACCGTGCGCCCTATTCGCGCAGCATGAGTGGGGGCGAGACAGCGATAGGTCCCAGAGTTGGCACGCTACCTAGTCTAGATGATACTATTATGAAGCGTTGAAGTTACGTTTCTATTGTGCAGGTAGAACGGCGTAAGTTTCATGACTTCATTATAAGATTATGCCCTTCTGAAGCGCACTAGAAAAGTAGTAGAAAAATAGGAAAACCATTTACAGACACCCCCTATTTTTCTACTACTTTTCTAGTGCGCTTCAGAAGGGCATAATCTTATAATGAAGTCATGAAACTTACGCCGTTCTACCTGCACAATAGAAACGTAACTTCAACGCTTCATAATAGTATCATCTAGACTAGGTAGCGTGCCAACTCTGGGACCTATCGCTGTCTCGCCCCCACTCATGCTGCGCGAATAGGGCGCACGGTAGCTATGGGTTAGACGCTGGACACTTGTTCCTAGACACCACGTCGCATATATCTCTCTTTGTCTCACTAACGCTGTTTGACGAGGACGGATAATCGAAAAGTCTATCTCATTCCCACTACCGAAAGTCCCATAGATCCTTCTCGATTCTTGGCGGGGTACTAGCTGTCCTCGTCATAGAGCGTTAGTCTGAGAGAGAGGGAGAAAGCGTGCGCCCGAACACGAGCGGTTCCCCACCAAGCTCCCTATTGCGAATGAGGGGCCTTGTTGGCGTCTCGCTTACACTAGTGCTGTGCAACAAGGACGCACCGAGCGACGCTCTGGCGTCTCACTCGCACCGTAGTGCTCTCTGCGTCGCACGCACAGGCCAAGATACGCGAGCAGGCGCCGCCCAAATCTCCTCTCTTACCTCACCGCACGGCGTCTACCGTTGACACCATTCCTGTGGCCCAGTGTACACGTAGACGGTGCACGACGTGATCCCGCCGTGAAGACCCCATGACTGCGAGTATGGTGAATGCTAGAGGAAATCGATGGACGACGCCAAACCACATCAATTTCTTCCGAATGGACAAAAGGTGTCTTAAAAATTTGTGTTGCATATGTGTGTTTGTGTGAATGAAATGTGTTTCTTCAAATTTATTTTGATGTATTTTTAATATCAACATTTACATTATGATATGATTTACTTGTTCAAATTCCTCTACAATAAATTCAGCTTATTGGGATCTCACACGTAAAAAATATATATATAATGTTGTACGCATAACAAAAATAATGTAAATGACTGATCTAAAATTATGTACAAAATAATGAAATACGGTAAAACCATCACCTACTAGAGCTATACGCTAGACAAGTATTTCTGGAGCGGAACACGTGCGCCATCTCTTGGGTTTCCGTTAAAATTGTTTTTGGGAGACTTTAGTCATGGAATGCCTGTGGAGTATATGCGTGTGTGTGTGCGTTTATGTGTAATAATAAGTGCGTTTCAAGAGGTTAATACAAATTTTTTTTAGAAATAAAAACTTATCTAAAAGTAAAAAGTTATTAGATAGGTTTCCCGTGTCAAATGTGTATGAAGAAAGACATAGCAATAATGTTCGACATCTATTTGGTAGTGTTTTGATAGAAACACCGGATGCACATAGTAGCAAAAAACATGAAAACAATTATAAAGTAATAATAGGACAATACATTGGATAAAATCGGAAAATTAGAACAACACACGAGTAAAAACTGTCTAGAAAGATTTATTTTTAAAATTTTTTATCCTTATGCCTTTATCAAGTAGCATTATCGATTTTAATATTTTTTCAGTTAAACATTGATTTTTTGAACATACTGCTGCAGTTGCTGATGACCTGGAATAAGCCCACCGAAGAAAAATTAGAAAAATATAAAGGCCATGAAGTCAAGAATTATTTGGAAAGAAACTAGGATCTACAAGTACAATTTTCAAAATAGATGACATCAAATAGATCATAGCTTTGAATAGGCGAATGATGGCCGAAATGAAATATGCAGATGAAAGAATAGAACGCGATAGAATCTGACTAAAAAATGTAATTAAACTTCGCAATGTCTTATTAAAAAAAAGACAAGGAAAAGTAATTTTAAATATTTAACTCGTCAATTCAAAAACTATAAATATCGGGAAATTGTAACTGAAGATATCTGCTACACAGAAAGAACTTTATGATAATATTTTTTCTTCATACCATGGTCGAAAGTACATGATTGCCGCATCGATTTCAGTGCAGAAAGCCTTAGATTTTTGCTGTGTAGCTATTGGAGACCCCTATCGGAGAATTGCAAACTTTGTTTTGTTTCTCTGTCTCTCTCTCTCTTTCAGTTCTCTCTATTCTCTCTACCCAAACATAAACAACTGCAGTTCGACAATGTAAATAATAACCTATAAGCAGTTCTAAGTTTGAACTTATAGTGTTTTTGTGTTTTAGTAAAGATATAATTTGTTGAAAAATGGTAGAAACAGAAACAGAATCTGATGAATCTATGGATGAAGAGGATATTATAAGAGATTTTGACGCGGAAGCGCAATTGATAGTTGAAAAAGATTCATTGCCAAAGAAATCTGGAGACAGATACACGTTAGTGTATGAAACTTATAAAAAGTGGCAGTTTGGACATAAAAATTGTTTGTCGAATTCAGCAGAAAACAATTTGCTTGTTTATTTTAAAGAACTGATGGAAAAGTTAAAACCATCAACAGTGTGGAGTATCTGGTCGATGCTGAAAAAAACAATGAGTACCAAAGAGAAGGTTGATATCAGCCAATTCTTAAATTTAAAAAGTACTATCAAAAACAATTCTAAAGGTTATGTACCAAACAAATCTGAGGTATTAACATGGAATGATGTAGAGAAATTTATGAAAATTGCAACAGACTATCTATACTTAGCTTCAAAGGTTAGTTTACATTTGCTTTTATTATTTACTTTATTAGTTTTGGTTTGTATTCATACCATTAAAATAATTTTAGGTTCTGCTTATATTTGGCATTTGTGGAGCATGTAGGTGTGATGAACTGAGTAAGCTGAAAGTTCAAGATGTTGAAGATCTAAGTAGTAGATATTTAGTTTCAATTTATAAATCTAAGAATGATGAAGCACGACAGTTTATAATTGGAGGACTTTTCTATGAAAAAGTCAAGCAATACATCTCATTAAAGCCAAGTGATCAATTCACAGATAGGTTTTTTATACAATATAGTAAAGGAAAATGTGTACGACAAGTCATTGGTAGAAACAAAATTAGTGATATTCCTTATATTATAGCTTCATTTCTAAATTTACCTAATGCAAAAAGATATACTGGGCATTGTTTTCGGCGGAGTAGTACAACTCTTTGCGCTGAGTCCGGTGGAAATAGCACAATGATTCGCCAACTAGGAGGCTGGAAATCTGTATGTATTGCAGAAGGTAATTAATTACTTTAATTAGCTTTCACAATATCTATTATTTACAAATAATTTTTTCATTTAATTTTTAAATAATGTATTTTTTTTTATCACAAACTTCAAATAGATTATTTATTTACAGGTTACGTACAAAACTCATTGAAAAATAGACAAAAAATATTTGAAACAATCACTGGTGCAGCTAGATCCAATGATGCTTTAAACCCTCAACCTTCCACTAGCAAAAAGGGTTTAGAAACAGTTTGTGTACAACCAATTACTTATAATCACTCTTCTAAAATAATCAATAAAGACAATAATAACGGAGCTACAAATACAATTAATAACAATTCTTTCTCTGATGATTTCTTTGTAACGGACGAACAACTTGCTGCAATTGATAAATTGGATAAATTAGTAGATTCTGGGCCATGCTTTACGACAGCAAGTAGGAAAAATATTCCATTTAGAACCGTTAATAGACATACAAAAGTGCCAATGCATTTTACTACTAAAAAACCTATTAAAATTTTTTTTAACAAAGAACGTGAAAATGAACGTGCTTTAAAAAAATTGAAAACGACAGATCTTAATTTGTGTGCAAATCAACAAAATTCAAATCAGGATGTTCAAAACAACAATCATACTGTGAATTCAAATTTACAAAATGATGCGTATACCAGATATGAAAACTGTGTTTTTAATGGAAACATTACAAATAATTATTATTGTTCGTGTAAAGAGAATAGAAATAATGACAAGCAGTAAGATAGTTTATAATTAAAAGTATTATTTTTTATAGTTACATACTCTAATAAATCTATGTGTTCTAATAAAGTTTATAATAAATAATGTTTCTAATAAATTTATAATAAATAAAATTTAAAGAAAAGCAAATTTTGTATTTTATATTATGTTTCCGATGCCTGCTCGTGATCGCAAATGTCGGGGCAGGCATTGAAAACATGTAGTAATATGACAGAGAGAGACAGAACAAAAAGCTAAGCTTCGCGACTCTTCTGTAGGGAGCGCTGCAGCAATCAGCAGCGTGCAGAAAGAACAAACATGGCCGCGTCGCAGAATGTCTGCTAGAATGCAGTTCCAGTGCTTATATCACTCGTTATCATAATTAGTAAACGTACTTTCGACCTGATATAAAGAAAAATAGTATACACCACGCGGGCAATAAACTGAGCACCCGGAACTGCTCGATAGAAGGCCCTCGGCTTCGCCTCGGGCATTCTATCGAGCAGTGCCGAAAGCTCAGTTTTCTGCCCTTGTAGTGTAATATACTATTCTTATTGGGTATACTAAAAGAGACTTATTCCCGAGTATCTGCTTCTGAGCTACAAATATATTCCTATCTGTCATAAATATCCCAACATGAACTTTTAAGGTACAGCAGTAAATGTTATGCATATGAGAGATTTACTTTGTTATTGTCAATATACTAAACGATTTGTCAGTGTTACATGCATATCCAACATAATGCAAACGATTGATTTAGAAGTACGTGCAAAGTTACGAAGTACGATAAAACAATAACACATACTAGAGCTATAATAGTGACTTACACTAAAATAATTGCCATTCTAAATTTTATGATAATATATTTCACGCAAAGGAAGACATTAGTTAGCACACAAGGTGCGTGAAAAAATACATTACCGCCCATAGGATCATTAGGATCAAGTACTACTTGGCGGGTCCATGCCAAACCTCTATTGTTAAAGACATAAAATTTAAATATATTATGATGTGGTTAATTAGAAAAATATATTGCGTTGTCAAACATGTTTTAGGGTATACAAATTTACTTTATACATACATTTTTTTTAGTAATATATAAAAATATAATATATACAAATTTTAAAAGAAAATATAATCATGAATACTGATAAGCGTCATTAATGGTACCCAGCTTGTTGACGCCTTGTGATAAAGGCAAGAAAGGAGAGTGTGGAGGATTATTTACGTACCTCAGACTGTGCGAGCAACAGACAGGATACTATGGTGTGAGCGAAACGCCAAAGCGTCGCCCGTTGCGTCATTTTCGCAGAGCATTAGTGCGAACGAGTCGGCCATATGACGCTAATGTTGCTCTCGCTAGGTTTAACGTCTCGCTCACACCATAGTGTTCTCTTCTTTTGCACGTATAAGTCGAGGTACGTAAACAGTCACCGCTCACTCTCCTCTCTTACCTCACCGCACGGCCTTCACAAGCAGGACGCCATTAATGACGCCCAGTTACATAACTTGCTTTATCCCCTTGCCTGTACCGCCGGATGCATTTACTTGGCGCAAGACCCAATCGCGTATCTTAATCAGCGCCATCTGTTACGTAGGAAAGTAAATGGGCGTCCGAGGACGATGACGACGAAACTGAAATAAAATCATCTCGCTCGCCAACTCAATACGCCCTGACCTCGTACACTAATCATATTTATCTTAGTGGTTACCGATTCAGAACCCTCAGATCCTATAGTGAATGTATCAATAACTTTTTCTCGTGTATAGCGGTTCATAAGATATTTGATTCCAAACACAGGTATAAGAATTGACTTGGGTAAAGAGTCTCGGCGGTCCGCGCCTTGTACAGCCGGTTGCCTATACTTGGCGCCAGACCCGTCCGAGTTTCTTGATTGCAAAGTAGGACAGCTATACTCTCGCTTTCTTTTCGACATCGGCCGAACGCGCAAGATCCAACCCACAAGTCTGGATACGCAAGGCCCAGTAGTGTTGTTTGAGGTGCCTTGGAGATGACGTATTTTTATAAAGGTAACGCATTTGCATGTAATCCGAAGATTGCCATGATGTTTGTGTTTTAGTAACCGTAAGTTCGTGCGATGTGTATCTTTCAGTAACCATCTCAGGATCAAAATAAATCTGTTCGAAACTAGTATTCATATTTCATAAATATGACAACACATTTGAAGACGACGCCTTATCCAAGATAATTATTGTTATTTACGTTTGCCGCTAAATCGACAGAATGAAAAAGAAAACCGGAAAGGAAAGCCAAAAAGACGGAATCATTAAAGGCCGTAGCGAAGCATTAATGTTGGGGGTCGAGACGGCAGCAGACGGAAATGAATCCATTAGAAATCGCTGATACGTCTCCGATAACGTTTAGACCCAGTAGGGTGTTTTGTGTACTGTTTCAAATTCTCAACCAATAAAGCAGTTCATACCGTTATTATGAGAGCTGATTGATTTCTGAAGAGTGCCCACTCGCGTTTGCCTGTACGCCAAGCTCTGCGCAATGCCTCAGCCCGGTGAAAGTGATCCTCACGACTTAGACCCGTTTCCTTCAGCGCAGTTCAATGCATAAACTCCATTTATCTCCAAACTAGTGTCTGATTGGCTAATAGTACAGTTAAATGAAATTTATGCACTGAACCACGTCGAAGAAAACGGACGTTAATTGACAAATGCAAAGTTTAACTATCGCAGCCGATACGATCTATGAGTTTCATTGCAGAAATGAGATGGGTGAATAATTTTTTTAAGTGTTACGAACAGATTATTATTATTACCTGTCCGAATATTTTGAGCGATTGTTTTATTTACACTGCCATCAAATAATTTCCGGGCGAGGGTTTTAATTGGAAAAAATGAAAGTAAAACGTCAATCCATCAAATCCGCTTTTAATCTCGAATGATCCACCATTTAAATGAATTAAAGTCCCCTCTTTCTATTTCCGCGCTTTAAAATTGATTTCTTAGTAAAAACTTTGTCCCAAAAGCCAACTCTGTGCAAACGATCCTTGACAGTAGTTAGCGATATTTGTTTTTCATGAATTTCATTGAACCGCGTTTGGATTTCCGAGGCAGTAAGCTTCCTATTCATTTTGGACATTATCACGAATGACCAGCCCTCTACTTTGGAAACGACTTGAGGCCTTCGAGTGTGTGTTTCGTTCTCATTAAATTCTGTTTCCCAGAAGAGAGTAATAACATCTCCAACAGTAGATCGCGATATTTTCAGTCTTTTTGGCAACATAATGTAGATGGGGGAAAAGGGGATATACGTTTTTTCTATAGACAAATTGTGAAAATGATTTAATAGAATTCTCCCGAGAAAGGCAGCCGCAGAAAGGTTTGAAGGCAGTTGTAGGCCTTGTCTGGAAACTTTTCGACCGCAATGTATATCCCAAAACTATGAATATAATATGGATAGTTAAACATTAAATTTAAAAATACTATTCATTTGACATTTATTCATTTTGTTTGCTATCACCTATCACAGAAAGTATTTAAAGGATTGATATTACAAACATAGCTTGGTGGATTCGGGTAAATGCCAGCCTACCAATAGCTCATTTCCTATATCACTGATGTTGCCGAATCATACGAAAAATACTCCAAGCATGAAATCTCTATACAGTAACTTTACGGTATAATTGACACTCTGTAAAGCAGTATGTCGGAGATTACCATACTGCGTCACTGTCTCTTCAAGATTGTTTGTCAACGTTTACAATGCGTCAATTTGGGAACACACTTCCGCATTGATGATTGCTTAATCATACACAGTATAAAATTTCAGCTCTTGCTATTACACTCAATTTTCTTATAGTATAGTATAGGAACCTTCCCCACATTTTTGGAATAAATCTCTTTCACCATGTAATCTACTACGTACTATGGTATCTACGGTATCTACTATATTACTGGTTACCGTAATTTTCAAAGAAAGACTGACGAACTTTTCTGCGTGAATAGCAATTGGCGGCTAGTCTGATTTAATAGTGATGAGGCAAACCTAAAATCGGATAAATAGTTGTTAGGTAATTCGAAGATTCAGGTTTTTTTTCAGATATTTCTGTTCTTCGACAACCGAATTACCTCGACCTCCCTCCCGCCCTCAGCCACTCTCTCCTCGACCTCTCATCCTAAAGGTAAAAGAGGAAGCTCAGACCCTACTCTAATCCGGCTTGCTAGCTACTTCTAACCAGTCAGATTTGTACTACTGAGTACCTAGAGAACGCACTCGAAGCAGTACTGCTTTACTCTAGAACTTGATGCATCGTTGTCCGTACCAACCTACATAGGGTCGCGACAACATATCCAAAACCACGCTGTATTTTTCTATACTACTCAACAAGTACTAACCCCAGTATCTCTATCCTCATCGAAAAGTCGAATTTGTTTTAATCAGGAGAACCGATTCGAATTGTTTTAGTTACGCACACACTAACCCGAGTTTGAAATTCCCTTCACTCACCCTCGCGGAGCAATGCACAGTAACCAACTCATTATTTGACATTTGTCTCTCAATCCCCGTCGTATTCGACCTAACCCTTTTTTTCTACACAGATGTAAGTCATCTTTTAACTGTCAACGTGTCTGTTAGTGAGTCTCGCGTGATTTACTTGAATTCACGAATGGCAAACTTTAGTCCGTTCCCTCTTACAAGTTCGCTTTTCTACGCTAAACTTACTTTCGAAGAAACAACTAGTTCAAGAATAACGAATTTCCGACGACATATTTAAGCACAACCCCTTGCACCAATTACAAATCTCAAACTAAATGAGTTCACATTCTCTATTTTACAGCACATTATCATTTGAAAAGATTTAATTATCCCTGTAACTTACAGAAGAACTAGGAAAGTGTACAGACGAATTGATTAATTAAAATTCACACTGATGTATAATTATTATTCACAAAGAGACGATGAGAATTTTAAAAAAGTCAAAAAATTGTTGGTTTGAATCATCAACCTCTTTATATGAAAGGGAGCTTCAACATTAATCGTAGAACGTATCTCGAATCTATCAAATATATCTTATTAATTCATGCACAGCACCGTAGCTAATTTTACGCTCCCATTTCTTGTAGGTCTTTATGGTTGTTTAATGATTCATAAAAAGTTAACTCGAAGCGCACGTTTGCCGAAAGTTTTTACTTGAATTTATGTTTCTTCGAAAAAAATGGAAAATGAGCTACAAAGTGAAAACATTCTTTAGCATAAGTAAAAAGTTTCTATGGCCTCGCTATAATATTTCGGAGTACATTTTTTTTCCAACATTAATGTTCAATCAAGCTATTTGTCGAAAACAATTAACACTTTCGGACATTCTTATGTTATTACTTTATTTGTGCAAAAAGGTACACTGAGAAAAGAATTTTTTATAGAAAAGAAACATTTTTTTGCCAATTTGCATAGATCATTTATTTAAGATGGCCACCTAGCATCATAATAATTAAGAACAAATATTCCTATTTCTCTGAATACCATGTATATCGTTTATTACAAAATTATTTCCTCTATAAGTTTTCCTATATAAGGTCTTTGCAAGCGAATATATCTATATACTGCATTTTTGGCTACTTCCTTATATTTTATAAACTAGGCAATAAATAATTTTGAAATTTTACATACACGACCGTTAAGCACGTACCCAGAACATATACACCATTCAGATCCTTATCTTGGAAGAGCTCGAAATGATTGAACTACCTTTATAGAAAGAAATTTGGTGACTGTAAATAAAAATCGCAAAACATTTATATTTTAATAGTATTTTGTGTAAATACGAAATTTATTTGAATGCAATTCTTTCAAACGAATAAAAGTCTACTTTATTATAAATTAATACCTGTATATAGCCTGTTAATAAACATCTTTGTAACAAATGCTCAAAGAATACCCCATAATGTATCGTCAGAGGGCATCTTAAAATATTATTTTTTTCGGCAAAAGATTATAAAATTACTTGAAAATTTGTGATAGCGATGTCATAGGCATCTAAAATATTTTCAGTGAAGGGGAAACTCTTTCAAAAATATTTTTGAGGCAAGTTAACAGTGCCATCTCTCGTAAAAAAAGAGCCAGGAGGCCTTTTCTTTGAGCATTTGTTACAAAAACTGTTGTACCTAGCTGTTAGTACGAATAAGTATAAGACTCGTGTGATTGATACTTCATACTCGTGTCTCATACTCAATTATATTAGCTAGATAAAATACTATTTGTTAACATTAAATATTTGCGAATGAACGGTAACAGAACATTAGTTCGTTGAATAGATTCAATAATCAAATCAATCGATGGTAGTTACATATGATAAATAAATTTATCTTATTTACTTACACTGTTAAAAAAGATCGTAAAATTACTGTGATAAGTGGTATGAAAATTACAGAATGGGTATGCGAAATAATTATTTAGTACAACAAGCATTGCAAAATTAATAATAGTAGAATAAACTTATATAGTGATGATAGATTTTTAAAAAGTTTTTGAGAAAATTGCACAACCTGTTGAACATTTCGGTTGTTACATGAAAAAATTGTAAAATTAATATCCAATTTTTAATATTCATTAATCGATTTGAAAATTTGTATGCAGGACTTGAACATCACACTAAAAACAAGCGTGTTGTCAAGTATGTTGAAACAAATCAAAACACACATGTAATATGCGTTGTGATAAAAAAATGCATTAATAAAATGCGTGTAAGCCGACTTATGTGTGAAACAACACGCTTGCATTCTAACTATCCTTTCTCTTCTGTACAACACACTTTTTAGTGTTTTACTGTATAACACGCTTTTGGGAACACACGTTAAATGTGTCGAATAAATGCGTTTAAGGTATTACTATGGATAACTCAAAACCGCGTAATCGAGCTGAAATTTGTTTTAACTCTAATTTGTATAGCAGTACATCTCTCTACAAATTTTTAACACGATTCACTCATCCATTTCCGAGTATTTCCCAGTTAAGGTCAGGACTCATAACACGTGTTCCCTATACCTGGCCAATAAAACGCGCATCGTTTCTTTTATTGCATTTGACTCGTCCGCGTAATTCCGATGAAAAACTATAATAGTATGCGGCAAAGGAAAAAATTAGGAATTTTTTAGATTTTTAGTCAGAACTTTTTACTCATAGGGTTTATTGATAGATGTGTAAGAAGTCGATATTTATTACGAAATCTCTCGTACGACACTGACAAGAGAGCGTCGGTGTATATACGTTGTGACGTGTACCGTTCATCGGCGTCGCCTACAAATAATCCGTGGCTGCTCCCAACGTGCTGTAATCAAAGAAAAGATCCGAAGACCTAATTGTTGGGCGCCAGGTGCGGCTATCCCGCACCACCATCCCTTACCACGGCCGTTTTCAGGTCTCCCGGCGGCTCAGCCTCAGCGTACTGAAAATGGTAGAGGGGAACATGGGGGCGACGAGAGAGAATTTTGGAGTCAACGGATAGGCGCGCAAAATGATAAAACAGCGAGTAGGATACCGTTCCGTTTATTACCATTAAATAAACGGCGGATTGTACAATACAAATCCCGTCGCGTACAGTGTGTCCTCCAACGGCGGCTCACGACTATTCCGAGTCGTGACTTCTAGCCTGCCCAAGACCTATCCCTACCTCGGTCTGCCTACCGAATTCGCGAATCCCCTCGCGATCCTAACAGGTCTCGTTGGAGACGAGCCTTCCCTTCCTCGGGAGTGTGCCCTCCGACGTCGGTAGCTACCTGAGGCCTCCGTGTGTCCGCACCACTCCCGCTCGGCTATCTTCTCGCACAAGCTATTCTCTAAATAAGACCGCTCTCGCGGTACTTACCGAGAACTGGCTGTCCCCTCAGTCCCGTACCAAATCCAAATCGTGGTGGCCGTGTCCCTTCCGCCTATCCCCGTGGTGCCGCCTCCCGGCTCCACGAAGGTGTCTATCAAGCACGCGGAATTTCACCCACTCGGCCACGCACTGGCACTAGACCACACAGAAAAAAACCCGGGAGCCATGGCTCTCTGCGAGAGACCCCGATAATCGCAATCCGCGATTATCCGATAGCTCCGCTATCGCCCGAGCACGGAAGAAGGACTCACTTCTCGCGGTCCGCCGGACACGCGTGTCCTTACGCACGGACTCCCCGCGACACACTCTCTATCCTACCTACCGCTCTTCGCGGTAGGTCAAAAATCAAAACAAACTCCTCTCCGGCGCCCTCCCCGCGGACCCGCAAACCGTAGCCGATCAAGGTTCCCGGGGTACCGGCAGTGCGTCCTGGCGGTTGGGCACCCCTTGCTTGCGGGCTCTCAACCCAAAAGGGCCCTGTGCCTCCGCCGCCAGTCCACTGCTTTCCCCCGTTCCCTCCTCCCGAACCACGGACCTACGAACTCCTTGGAGATGGAGGCCGGAGGCACTGCCGTGCCGTCGGCAGCGCGCGGAGGTGCGGGGCTCTTGTAACGTGTCGTCCTGACGCCACGTTACAACGTATACACTATTACATCCACTGTGAGATCGTGCCCGATGCATATACCTTTTCGGTCCGTATAGTAATACCTTAACGCCGAACTTCGTTCGGCATCATCGATATGATGTAATATTCAGCAATATCCCTCTTATATTTGTTGACTGAAATATGGTATAAGGATACACATGTCAAGATCGTATAACGCACATTAAACCTGTAATTGGCACACTTTGACATGCATTTTCAGGTGAACGCATCTAGAAGTGTGTAAAAAGTGACTATATGCGTGAGTGCGTTTAAAGCGCGTTAAAGCAATGCTGTAAAGCGTGTTTTATTTTTACACTTACAAATGTGTTGAAAATTAACACGCCGTGAGGCATGTAAAAAGTGACTACACGGTTTACGAACAGGTAAAGCGTGTTAAAGCACGCTTGTTTTTACAGTGTGTGTTCAGTAAATACTGTAAAAAATAAATTTTACGTGACATTTGTATAAAGTCGTAAAATGTGTTTCAGTTCAATAAATAATCTTCACAAAGTGGCAAATAAATATGTTTCTTTTTTATAAACAAATTTCTTTCTCAGTGTAGCACGTCAGAGATCATATTAATCATATTAAAATCCCATCAGTATCACATCTGACTTTTTTAATAAAAATAAGAGCATAATTATACTCAAGAAGACATTATCATAACAACAGTATCGTCATCGAAAAATGGAAAATTTATTCGGGATTGGATTAATGCTGATGCATAAAATGGTGAGTGAATTATAAAGATTAATTACGACAGGAACCACTATATAAATTTACAGAAATTACAAAACCAAAAATAGATAATAATTAATAAATATAGTAACATTAGTCTCTCATTAAAATAGATTTATGGTTTATGTTCTATCGGCCGTTACAATCGTGGACTTCATGATAATACAAACAATTTTCATTGTCTATTCATTATGATTCAAATGAACTCAAAAAATTCTAAAATTTTTTGTATTAAAAATGTACACAGTACTAAAAAAGTTATCTTATAGTGTAACCTCCTTCGTTGCGTATACATAGGAACGAGAGGGGTGAAGTTTTCAGAGAAATGACGGAATATTATTGGAAAATAATTGATTTCAAATTAAGGAATAAAAGACTTCATTGATTAAATTCTGTAACTATAACTTATCAAGTGTCAGAAATGTATCGTACAGTAGTTCTATTTCTTGAATTTCATGAAAGGTTTCACGAACTTCTCGGTAGATGGCAGAAGTTTACGAGTCTCGTACATCTCGTCAAGCGAATCTGCTCTACCTTTGATCTCCACAGGAATTGCTTGATCAAATTTACAGCCGCCAGGATCGATGAAGCCTGCACTTAACGAAATCTTAAGCATGGGGAAAGAGGAAAAGGGAACCTCTACTGAGAGAACGGCCTTTCACGAAGGGGTGGAAGCGATGCCAGATCCAACTAAGGACTTTTTATCGTCATATTATTACGTTATAATTGTTACAGCTAATAACATTACACGCCCCATCACTTCTTACTACCGTTTCTAATTAATCTGAAACTTCAACGACATAAATCTTCTGGTCACAGCTAATTATGCTCTTCTCTGTTAGGTTTTTTTCCGCAGTTCATTCATTTAGCGTATCTCTTGGTTCTGCGCTTTAACTTCACGGTCCTTCACTTCTTTGTTCTAAAACGTTTTCAAGTGATACTTTCAACAGCCAATATTCAGCTGAAGCCTGTGTAATTCCTTCCACTTTGGTTCCTTTAAACCCATAAATATTTCCATCGGAACATATGTATAATTAATTAACTTTTAACTAGCAGGACGAGTCTGCGTGGCTCATTTAACTATTATATCAGTATATCCGTTTATTGCATAATATAAATTGACGTGATAAATGAATATGTAAATTAAAAAGTGTGTAAAAACATTTTGTTTATCTCAACCCCAATGCCCCATCACAAGTATCTACGGTAGCTTCTCTTCTTCTGTGAATGCACTGTAATGATAAACTAAACTGTAAATTTCTAGATTAATATTTGTTTTCAAACACCTGAAGTACTGTATATTTGATTCTATTAGATCTTAAATTCCGTATTCGGAACTCGGTTTTACCCCCGGCAGTGCTTTTTAAATTATTTAATAATGAATTTAGAAGCGACCATATTCATAACCACTTTTACGGTCACTCTTAAGACCACTAACAGCTGTTGGCGCGTTATTAGCCGCAGAGTCTATTCACAACCGCTTTTAAGTAGTGGAAGTGCGCTTTTAGTCCCCATTTTGGGTTTAAGAGCGACCTCTTCAGAAATAACTATAAATGTTAAAAGTGATAGTTCTTCAAACATGGTAGACGGAATGGACGTTATTGCAGACATGGTCTAAGTGCGTGAAGTTCTTGAAATGCGTAAAAACTGTCCTTGTACTCATTTGCTATTTTACACTATTCGCTTTACCCTCAAGCATAACCTGATTGTCACTTAAAAATTGCACGACTAGCGCTTTTTCTTCGATAAAACAATTTTCGTTTCTTTGCATTTTTAACAAATCGTATATTTGCCAGTTTTTTTGAATATTACCTATTGCTAACGAAGTCAACAAATGTGATGTTCGTGTTTTCAAAACATAGTCACGAATGCAGTTACAAACAATTCAGCGCAGTCACTTTTAACTAAGAGCGACCCTGTTAGCAATTTGAAGGGCGAATGTTGAATACTAATTTAAGTTTAATATACCATTATGCTTCTGTAAATACAAAAAATACCCTAACATTTACAAGTACATTTTATTTCCGTCTTCTCATTGTAAGAAGATCTATGTCCCACGTTGTATAACAATTTGTACTTTAATATCGTAGTAAACTTAGAACTTTCTATGTAGTTGTGAAGTTAATTTTAAACTCACAATTTAATGATACATGTTATATTGTAGAATATCTCATTAGAATACGATATCTGAAATAATTACAGTATAAGGGTATACAGAAAGGGTACAAACTCATAACGTATAACGTTTCCATGGACCACAGAGCTGACCGTAATTTTACGCACATCTACACACACGAGTTAGTGCGATGCCATGTTCAACCCCAATGTGCGATTTGGCTTGTAGCTAACCATTTCCGAACGGAGTGAATACAATATCCGGTTTGTAAATAGCTGTTGGAATGAACATTTGCCGTGCTACTTTCAACAGTTTATTTTGACACTAACCGTACCATCGACCGGCCAGTTGACCGGATAGTCGTCTTCACGGAGCCCGGGCGGAGATCGGTGGTCCAGCCGTTCGATACGCTGACCTGAGAAGATCTCCGCTAGGAAAGAGGTTCGCCCATCGAGTTTTGTAAGACCGCGAACCGCGCCGTAGTGATTCGCGAATCGTGGTAGGCCAAGCTAGGGACGGTGGGAAAGGTTAATCCTGCGGCTCTTACGGAGGGCCGCGCTCGCCGTTGGAAGTTATTGTACGCGTCGGAACGACTTGTACTGGCTCCTTTTTTTTTATTTGAATAAACCGACGTTCCAACTTCAAACGGCGTTTTCATTGGCGTACCCCGAACTGTTCGATTCTCGTCGCCCCCACGTTCATCTCTATCATTTCAGCTAGCTGAGGCTGAGCAGCCGGGAGATCGCGAGGAAGCGACCATAGTAGGAACGTCGGTGCGGACAGTCCGCACCTGGCGCCCAACACTCCGATTTAGTTCGGATTTCGGAGATTTTCGAATTTCACCACGTTGGGAGCGGCCGTGGATTATTTGTCGGCGCCGCCATTGGACGGCATACGTCACAATAGATAAACAGTCAAAGTCATGGGACAATCACTCAGAAACCACTTAAATCACACACATGCAAGGTCGAAAGATTCGTGTAGTTGTAGCCTTCAAATATTAATTTCAATGTGATATTCGAAATCTGCCCTAAGCATGGATTTGTTATTACCCGCGTAGAAAAAATGAATTGGAAAAATTTGGCGTTTCCGAAATTGTGGCAAAATATTAAATTCTCTACTTTAGAAAAAACACAAACAAAGAATAGCTTATAAAGTCTAAAAGTATGGGATTTAATGTTTAGCCACACTTTCTGAAATGCCACACTTTTCCCATTACTTTTTTTTGTTCTACACACGTACGCACCCTAGGGAACAAGCTGGATCTGTAGCAAGCCAAACTGAACTACACAGACAAATCAATTTCACCATCAAGTAACGCGTATATTAGGCCTGGCCTGTTCTGTTTCGCAAATTACGTTTTGCCTTATCCTCGCCAGACAGTCAGCTTTCGTAACAAAAAACACAATTTTCTCCTGTGTATTTTTCAACTGTAAAAAACAACATTTATAAAACAACTACATTCAAAGAATTTAATTAATTTTATTGTAACCGCCTATTCTCCTATCCACATCCTTTTTTTCTCAGGTTTGTTCTTTCTCCCGGTGTTCTATCCTTTCAGTTCGCAGGTACTTGGGAAGCTAATTCTTCGAATTTCGTACCAAGGACAGCATATCCACAATTTCCAGGTCCTTTCATCGCAAAACCCTTACCATGTGCATCATATTCTTCAACCACTTCCCTTTACTGTGCAATCTTTACCCACTAATTTATATGCCTTTTATCCTCAGTCCTTGACTTTGTTGTCGAACGTCAAATTCAGCCTCTCTTCTCATTTTTCCTAGACTCGGACCAGCAGTCTTGTTATAACATCAGGTACTAGCTTCGCACCTTTCACAACTTGTGTCAATCTTGCCTAATTGTAAGTCTCACCACGTGCATCAAACATACGATATACTAGATATCTTATATTAAAGTTACACACTGCCTGTACTAAAAACGTCTAGAATATTTAACGCTTCAATACTTGGATGGGGTTATTTTGAGTTCAACGATCACACTTTTCTATGTTTCTAGAACGATGGTGGCTACTTGCCCTCTCCTATACTTCTCCAACAATGCATTCTGATGCCCCTGCCACAACGGCGTAGCACCGAGTAACGCCAGACCACGAGCATCGTTCCTGCATGAAAGACAGTGGTCGACAAGGCTCACCAAAGAATTGGTGTATTAGAATAAAGAGTGCAGCGAAGCCAACAATCAAGGTTAGTATTATACTGGAATTACCAGCTTACTTATGTGATAAGAAAATATAAATAAATAAAGCTCAATGAATTTTGTCCATATTCGAAAATATATTGGAAAATACATTTTTTCTATATTGAATATATGTTAACCGAAAAATGGTATATATTGTATATAAATTCTAATATACCTGTCTACAATATACCAAAATATATTCGTTCATATATTTTTTTAATAAACCAAATGTTTATTAAGCGTACCAAGGAACGTGCACCAATACCTCTATATTATACTATACAAGAAATTAAAATTTGTAAATGTAGAATTGAAGTAAGAAGGCAGTCTGACGAATGAGTATCATAAGACGGTTGAAATAAACGTGGGCAATAGTGAATAACTGTTTTAGGTAATTAATCCCAGGGTCACCCATCCTGTCAAAACGGAAATATGAACGTGTTAGTAGTTAAATTATATTTTGATATACTTGAAAGTATACGTTGGGATGTTAAATTTTCGCATTACAAATTTCCGGACTAAAAACTAACTATCGATAAATTTCGCGAGATGTTCCAGCCAAGAACTGCAAGGTTCAAAAGATAATTGAGATGATGGAAATGATAACGTACTAAGCGCTCGAAATGCCGTGAAACTATTGTCCATCTGAGACAGTCGAAGGTAAAAAAAAAATGATCTAAACGCGAAATAAAAAATACCTACGTCATCATTAGGCCGACAAATTTTTCGAATGAAATTTTTAGACTCGACCATTAATTTTCTAAAAAAAAATTAAAAACTATTATAAAAAATTTTTTTTATTGAAAATCGATGTTTTATAAAACATAACTCGCGATTACTCGAGACCTGGTAGCCAAAAACGCTTGAAATTTTGAGAACATGTTCTGAAAACACAAGAATGACTACGAGCAGCGCTAATTAATGAAAAAAATTTGTTAATATTTATTCAATAACAAATCAATGTCGCGCGAAAACCACGTTCCGTGAACTTCGACCAGGTCATCGAAAAAATTTTGTTTGATGAAATTTATTGCTCTTGGATTGTTCAGTAAGCTTTCAAAAAGTTTTCCTGCAAGTTTTTGGCAAAATCATACTAAAATTATAGAAATGGCAACGGGTTAAAGTGAAAACGATTTGACGCGCGGCACATACATATGGTGAAATCGCGAAAGAGTTCGGTAATGCGTCTTTGCCCGAATAGAACCGAACATCATCAACACTATGCGTTTTGTTCATGTTCAGTTCTACTCGCGTATTTCAGAGCACATTTTTTAGCCTTTCGGGATTGCAATATTGCTGTTTTCGGCGGTCGCCAGTGCATACGTATAGAGATAAGCATTTTTTTCAATGAAATATGAACAATGAGTCATTCTGTAACAATAATTTATTCTAACTTTCCAAACTTTCTAAACATTATACGTAAGTATAGAAGCAAGGTAATGATATACGCGCACCGTTCGGGAAAATCGGGTGTATTGCATAATACGAAAAAAATTCTGGGAACGTTAAAAAATAATATATCAGTAAATTTTCAAATGTTTTCTTTGATAAATCGTGTGCTCAATAATATTAGCGAAAGATAATACAAATATACGTTTCTTTAAATAAATTCATAACAATCAATAATAATAAATAATCAATAACATTTCTTTGCAATGTTTAGTGTTATTTTTCTGAAACATTCTTCGGTGTAGCATGATTCAACGGGTTTGAATGTTCTTCCCGGAATTATTTGTCCATATCGTCGATTATAAGATTTACCTTGAAAATTTGTTTATCATATCTACAGTAGTAATTATTACATAATTATTATGTAGGCATTAGGTTAATTTTTATATAAAAGCATTTCATGCATTCCGTACTCAATCATTCTCGCGTCGAGGGAATGCCACATAACAACATCAGGGAGCCAAAACCATATCGAACGAAGGAATTGACCACCAGTTACGCGAGGGACACTGGCTGGCCGTCAGAGACACCCGATGCCTCCACCCCGCGGTCGACGACCCCCGAATTGAGTAGGGTTTCGGTCAACTAGAAGACATCATCGTGGATCATATCGCCGTTTCGCAGTGCCGCCTGTATCGATGTTACGCGAAGAGCACATCGATGTACCAAAGATGAAGGGAGATCTGGAGCCACCCAAGCTTCAGCCATCATGAACTTCAACCACCCATTCGTCCCGACGTGGTCCAGACGAAAATAACTACCAGAAGAGAGCTGGACATCCTGCGCTACGGCAACGAGTTGTGAAAGACTTCTTGAAGTCTATATACGCTATGATTTCTCGCATAGCTCGTATAATAATCTAATTTATTTAGACCGTCCTTCCGAATACAAAATGTTACCCATCACAGGAATACTCCAGTTGTTATTATCGTTTCCTGTCTTTCTCATGAGGGATGTAGTGACTTAACGTTGTAATATCAAATTGTACCTAAATTTAAAGTCCAGCGGCGTGCTTCGAAACTTAGCACATAACGATATATATATCGATATATATATATTGTAACGTTTTACGAGAGTGCAATTTCGTATGCTCCTTATGAGTGTACGAAATGGGAGGTAGGTAAATGCTCAGGACTGGCGGTTTTAAGAATGTGGGCGACACAGGTGGGTAAAGTAAAATAAAAGAATAAAATTTTATTTAAATTGATCGATAAGAGGTATAAAGGTTTGACAGTCGGTAATTATTCCGTAGTGATCGGTAGTCGGTATCGTAAGGAATCGTATAGTCTAGGATTCGGCCTATGTTTATTTTTCTATCCCTGTCTCTCTCTGACCTGGACGTGAGGCTCAGAGGACCTGCCGGTATTGGTTCACTAATCCTAGTGGCGCTTTGCCTACCTAAGGAATGTGGCACTATGTGCTTCGCAATTACCTAAGGCGCGGATGAAAGATAAAATAGCTTGACCTAACGTTTCTGCGGAAGATCTCGGTGATCTCCTCAGAACCGCGACAATTTTCCTACGAGACGGTCTATGCGAAATAGCGAATGCTAAATTCCGGTAGCCGTTTGACAAAATTATTCGGTGATACGGATGATAATAATATACTCTATCCCCTTGGGCATAAATCGAGCTTACTGACACTTATTAGTTACCTCGTTAATTAGTTAAAAGTTAATCTTACTTTTTAACTGACGGTTTTTAACTAACTTGGTAAGGTCTAAGTGCCGTATTTAATGAACTGTATTCCGATAGTTGTTAGCGGGAAGCGCTAACCACCTGTCGGATTGTCTTTGTACTATCTTCCCGATTTTGCACTTTCGGGATATATTTTCCATCTATCGGCGCGTGTTTATACTAGCCGCGTGTCCCGGTCGTCCTGTTGTAACGCGTGTGCTCTCAGTGCAGCCGCACTGAGAGGTTGATCGTTTTGTAACGTTACAATATATATCGATATTTTTGGCAATGGGATACTTTGGAGTCTTTTTCTTCAACGAACACGCTTATTCGAGGTCTTTTGGCTATTTTGGGGTCGGACCTCAAAGTTTTTCCAGCGTAATGGCTGTTTTGAGGCCCATAAAGGTGACTCTCACACCGAATTTGTTTATAATTTTTTAATTGTTTATAAAATTTTTTATGATGTTAGGTTAGGTTAGGTTTCGCTAGGTTAGTTTAGCAAAGAATTCCACTGCTGTCACACCCCAAAAGTTTAGTTTTTTTTTTTTTTAAAACATTAGCTTGCAGTTTTGACCCCTTAATGCTTCGGGTCCCGAAAGTATCCCGTGGGCAAGTTTATATATATATATATATATATATATATACATATATGGGGCATTCCACGTCAAAACGAAAACGATCCAACCGATGGGTCTCCGATTTTGTTCCGAATTTTTTTTCTTGTTCTATTTCAGGACCAAAACCTACATACCAAAGCATTTTTCAATTGGAACTTTGCTTTTTTATTGACGGATTTTCAAAAATTCGATTTTTTTTTAATCTGAAAATTTCAATATTTATTCATTCAGTGTTAGCTAATTATTCTGAGAAAATATATGAGACAAAAAATGTTCGATTTGAACTGTACTTTTCATAAAAATTTGTATCGAATTTTTTGCGTCAACGGTTTTGGAGTGATTGAAAAAATAAACACAAAATCTCGATTTTTGAAAAAAGTACACTTTTGATTTTTAATTTTTTTTTTTCCAAAAAAACTTTCGGGAATTACAAAATTTTAAGGACCAACCCCATAGTGGGCCGACGATGCTACGATTTTTTATGAATTTTTGCATTTGTGAATTTTTCCTCGAAATTTTCGCCGTAAATAAATAAATAAAATCGGTATTTTTTTTTTTTCGTTTTTTCATTTTCACATGTGAATTTATTTCTTAATAATACAATTGCATATTATAAAACAAGGTGAACGTGAAATATCAATTCGATTTTGTCAATGAATCGCGAAATATCAATGCGATTTATATTTTTAAGATTCTGCAATCATCTGACTTCGTGGCAAATGAATAGCGCTTCTTTCGAATATTTTTGTCTCCATTCGGTATAAGTTTCGGTCAGCAACAAATGCAAAAATTCATAAAAAATCGTAGCATCGTCGGCCCACTATGGTTTTGGTCCTTAAAATTTTGTAATTCCCGAAAGTTTTTTTGGAAAAAAAAAATTAAAAATCAAAAGTGTACTTTTTTCAAAAATCGAGATTTTGTGTTTATTTTTTCAATCACTCCAAAACCGTTGACGCAAAAAATTCGATACAAATTTTTATGAAAAGTACAGTTCAAATCGAACATTTTTTGTCTCATATATTTTCTCAGAATAATTAGCTAACACTGAATGAATAAATATTGAAATTTTCAGATTAAAAAAAAATCGAATTTTTGAAAATCCATCAATAAAAAAGCAAAGTTCCAATTGAAAAATGCTTTGGTATGTAGGTTTTGGTCCTGAAATAGAACAAGAAAAAAATTTTGGAAGAAAATCGGAGACCCATCGGTTGGATCGTTTTCGTTTTGACGTGGAATGCCCCATATATATTCGATATATATATCGAAACTTAACATATAACGATAAAGCGATATTTGCTATATTTTGTTATACTATCTACGCTTTTCTATTCGCCATTTGTCTTCGTGTGTACTGATAATTGTACACAAACTGTGAAATAATTTTGTTGTTCCCAGGACGTTATGTAGATTTTTTATAAAATTTATCACGCTTGTACTGACGTCGCAATCGAGTATAATTTATGACAAGCATAAATTATTATCGAGCTCTCTCAGACTTCGAAACAGGATTCGCTTTTTAACGGATTTAATATATCTTTCATTCCGTGTGTCTCGTTGGGACCTTATATAACATGTTTCGTAGTTTTTGTCGTTTGACGACAAACGACATTTGAAATATATCGAAAAATTGTTTACGCTCAGGTCTGTACGAACCCGATAATAGTCTTTAAGGGAATATTCTGGTCTAGAATTTTGAAAAAATCAATTTTTTGATACGTTCGCTACTAAATGGGACAATAGTCGACTTGAGCGTTCTGAGCAACGAATTTCTGATGCTTCTAAGAAAGCTAGAACTGCTCGTAAATCAGAACGAGCTTCCGAAAATATATATCTTGAAGTCGAAGAAGGCAAACTCTATGAACCAGGAATCGCCGATTAATAAAATGTAAGTATAACGTACCATTGTATGACTTAGACTGCTTCGGCTGCCTGAAACTTTTGCTCAGAACTTTAAACGTGTTTTTCTGAAAAATACTTTTTTCAACATGGTTGACATGATATTTCAAGTTTTTTTTTAACCAATTTATGTGAAATTTTGCACCAACCTTCAGTATATAATCTTCTATCGCCCCTGCCACTTTTGTATCACAATTATTTTTTTACTATTTAAAAAAATTAAAAATCATGAAAAACAAATGTGAGAAATACCTTTTCCAGAGAGCCGCCGAAATTTCAGGCAAGCAGATTACACGTCTCGAATTTCTTGTCATGTATCCCGTGTACCTACGCTGCAATTAAAATATATACATTTCTTATCTGAATATCGCACAGGCAAATGAGACTACCCCAAAGCTGATATTTACATATCTTGTTATTGTGAATGATTAATTGTAAATTTCAAGTGGATCTTTCGTCTCAATTACCTCGTGCTTCAAATGGAAAAGATCAATCTGAGATCTCTCGCTTCTGTGAGCTCCTTTTTTTAAATCTCAATGTAGCAAATTATCCAATATCTGCCTATTTGAGGTACATACAATGTAGGAGCATAATTTATTCTCATACAAAAAAAAAGTTCTATCGTGATCCGTTAAGGGGAGAAAATCATTTACAATTTTCAAAAAATCGATTTTTTTTTCTCAAACTTCGAAAGTATAATATATTAAGAATTGTGACGTGATTTTTCGAATCACGGTCCCAAGGCGGCTCCGGTTACCGATAAAGATAACGTTCTCGATTTCTGGTTCCCTTCGGATCGCCACCCTGCTCAGAAGCTACGCTCTCGGATTGATTCGCATACATATGCCAAGGCTCTCGGAAGATTTCGTTGTTGTTTAGTTGAGGTCGAGGTGCTCGAATCTGTCGTGGGGAGATAGTCTCGACGTACCGAGTTGCCCGGCAGAGGAGAGTACCCGACGGAGACGTCTCCACGGACCGGCAGAAGCCCGGGTGAAATACCGGCGCCCCGCTGGAGATGGGCAAAGGGCTGTAGAGCGGGCGGAGATAGTTTTGGTACGGTTAAGGGCAGGAGAGGAACCTCCTGCCCGAGTTAAGGATGTGGTGCCCAGCTGTCGCCCGATGCCCTGGGGAAGCGGCCGTGGAGGATTTCCAGAATTACGTACCGATTCGTTAAGGAACGCTCTCGATTTGGTTTAAAGGGACGATTCGAAGGAGATAGAAGTGTTATCGGTTACAAGGCTCTCGACCAATCAGAATGATTAGTTCTCGGATTTGGCTATTGTCAAAGCAGTCTGTCTCGGGGCACCGACCGAGGTGTCACGGGCTGGCTCGTGCTCCCGTGCTATCTGTTGATAATTTTTCTTGCCGTGTTTCGCTCCGGTATAGCAAGTTCTCGATTCGTACAGTTCTCGCGTTGTTCTCGCGATATCCAGGAATTCTATGAATGCCTGTGAGTGTTACGGAGGTGTAGTGCTATGCCTTAGTGCAGTGCTCGCCAGCGGGTCCTTTGGACACAGTTCTCGACCTCCCCGGATTAGCTGTACCAGCTCCGGTGAGTCTTCCAATTTATTAATTGGTGAAGGGGTCTCGATGGATAGTTTAGATTCGTTCTGATGCGTTCTCGGTTCGTCGCTCTCTATCACTCGCACTATTTGCCGGACTCTTACTCCGACCCTCCCTACCTCAAACCTAGCAGCCTGAGCGGCCGTGCATTTCCGTAACCGCCGTCCTCTCCCGTTCGTGTATCCAGTTGCGTTTGCTGATTTTACGTGACCCCAAAGATCAGCACCTACGGTTGCGTTTCTCGATTTCACGCGTCCCCAAAAATCGAAAGGATCCGTAAGCTATCGCCTCGTCTAATAGGTTCCGTCAGAGCTCTCATTCTTGGTGGAGTTGGGCCTGTTCCACCCCAACTCCCAGTTTATACCGGCTCGTCAGTTCCCGGTGAAATAAGAATTGACTGGCGCCCGCCTGGCTTGCGGATGCACGAACGACGGGTGGACGGCCGAAGGTAACGTAGGTTGGTTCTCGAAGATAGTTCGTTCTCTTGAGTTTTGCTATCGGTGTCGGGTCACGAAAAGAAATACGTTACAAAATATACTGGAAAAAGGAGAAATCGAAATATTAAATATTTACGAAGTTATCGCAAATAGTCGAGGACAACGGGGCCCGCATATCGTAAACTAGCGAGTCTTATACGCGCCTAGAATCGCTGATTGATCGGTAGGTCACTAAAACTAATAGTTTTATCATATTGAAACTTTAAACACGATTATCACATTTTCAAAAACTACTCGTGCTGTAACTCAAAAAGTTATTGGTCGATTTGGCTGAAATTTTGGGAAGTTTCTGTGTATAACATTATCGGAAGGATGTGCCTAAAGTTTTAAAGATATCGCGTAAATAAATTACTTTTTTGGGGGTAAAAAGTGTCGAAAAAATAGTCGAAAATTTGAACATTTGATTAAAAAGCCTACTCCATTTTTAATTTTATATTTTGTTATAGTTTTATAGGTTTATCCTTCCCCTGCACATGTCAGTAATCGAAAAACAATTTCTTTTTTTTTCAAAATAATATGAAAATTACGACAAATGCAGCACTTTTCGATGCAACGCGAAAGACGCCTGAAGAAATATTTTACAGAGCGGCCATTTTGGTTTTAAAATGAAAAAAAAAATGTTTTTATCAAAATTTGATATCAAATGATATCAAAATTTGATATCAAATGATATCAAAATTTTAAAATGATGCGATTATTTTATCACCTTTAAAACAATTCATAAAAATGACTCATTTTCGGACGTCTAAATGATTTTTTCCCCTTAAAACCTCACAAACTCCTAAGTTTGAGCTGAGAAGTAGGCGCAATATTTTGCCTCTACTATGCACCCGTGTAGAAAATCAAACTAGGTATCAGCTAAATAACACCAAGTTTACCTGTTTTCTGTACAAGATCTAGATAGGGAAGCTGGCTAGGGCCTCGTGCTATGTGTAATTTCGCGGTATCCAGCCTTTGGATAGAAAAGCTATCTAGGAGTTGGACAGGATCTCTTTTGAACATTATCTCCTTGAACATTATCTCGTGAATCACGCCCCGGAAAAGCTTCTAGAACTTTCCATGATTCCCTCCCTCCCTGACCCTCCGTGCGTACAGCATACAGTTTGTACAACACAATAAATGAAAATAGCACTGAGTCAGAACGATGATAAGAGAGTGATTGTTTCTGATACGATGGGTACTTTCCCATGGGGTTATAAATTAAAAAATTAAATAAAATTTCCTATTTCTAGAAGCCACCCTTAATGGGATAATTCAGGTAATCCTTGAGTTTGTGCGTCACCAGATCGATATTCTTCACTTGACTTATAATGAAAATTTCAGTTGTCGAATTTGGCGTGTACCCATTCTTGAAAATTTGTTTAAAGCTGTTGATTTGTACCTTGTCTCCAACTTTTAACTTTGATCGTTTAAGTGTGCAACTGACTTTGAATTTTTATACATATACATATTGTAGAAGGTCCTTCTCGTTTCGAGCAGAAACATCTATCGACTTCATACCAACAGTGCAATGATTATTGTCATTGTAAGAACCATTTCGATTAATTATGCCACAATATATTGAATCCGCTATACCAATGACTGTAAGTCCAGGAGACTAATATTCATCACATTAAGGATTAATGAAGTATAGCCTAATATCACCGATACCTGTTATATTTAACCTTATTGTATAATTGTAGTTTTTCTATTCTCAGAATGTAGTTATAACTTGTGATATCAAACATCAGTGTACATTTAAATGTACGGATGGATAAGCGAATGAATGTGTATGTACACCTTATTATTGTTTTAAGTGCATTCTCTTTATCATTTGTATTGCATCCTGTATTGAAATAACAAATTGAAATATTTATAACATATTATCTTTATTTTTCTCATATGTGTTATATTACAACAGTATAATTCTTTGGCATATAATAAATAAATGAACAATACAATATCCAACTACAAGTGATGCCTCGAAACTATACTGAATTCACAGTTTATTTTTTAGAGAACGATTAAATAGCTCACAAATCGATGCCTTCAAATGACTAAACATCCGTTGAAGGGTAATATCGTGTTTTGGCATTAGATCCTTGAATTCGGAATTTTTTAATTCTCGGCCTTCGTCAACATGCAATTTCTTCGGGATCTGAATCTGCACTAGTATAGATTTTATACTTGCTGTCACGTTTTTTAGCGTTGTTATTCATTATCGCCAACGCTTAATCATATTTTGAAAATATATCGATAAGGGCTAGCATATATTTGTAATCGTGGTTTTTTCTTGTAGACTCTGACATATCTACGAGACCGCTTGCCAGGTATCATTCAGCACATGGATATCAACGTGTCGACAATGATAATTTCTCTTGGTAGTCTTATGCAATTCCTTCACGCACGAAATTTTTTTTCCATTCATTCTCCAATGCATTTAATCTGACGTCCAGGTGAGAAATGATCTCCGAGTAACGAATCGTGAATTATTAAATAATCGTTTTTAATTGACTAATGATGAACAAAGAACGAGGTTGATGTGTGTATAATTACATAGTTATTAATATCTTCGTTTCCTGGAATCGAATTTAAGGTCGAACGAGCTTCCGGAGAATAGCTGCCGTCTGGAATCTGCATGTGAGTCAAGGATGGAGGAAATCATGGAAAGTTCTAGAAGCTTTTCCAGGGCGCGACTCTGCGAGATAACCTTGAACGGTCAAACTAGCTTTTGGACGAAGGCTGCCGTCCGAAAGCTGTACGGGGTTGGGGAGGGGGGAGAAAGAAAGACATCGAATGTTCTAGAAGCTTCTTTAGAGCTGATGGAGAAAGGGACGCCATAAAAATGTCGTGCGAAAAGGTCACCGGCTCTGAGAACGATCCTGCACGATTTAGTATGGACACGAACCGTCAAAGACTCTAGAGAATTCTAAAATCTTCTAGAAGTTTCTGGATGTTTCTTAATGGCTCGCAATTTCTGAAAACCAACCCAAAATTCTAGGACTCGAATGCAAAATCCGTAGAATCACTTCAAAATTATTGAAATTGGCGGGCTCGATGAAATCACTATAGGAAATGGCAGGGCAAAACGTCGTCAATTTAGCATTGACATAAACGTTTGAAGAGTGTCAAATTGTCGCTAAATGTTGGTGCAGTAGTCTGTGTCCAAAACCCGCCTTGTTCTACTACTAAGAAGGCGTGTTTCGACACATTAACCGTAGAAGGATAACCTACATAACTCTTATTTCCAAGCCCTCAAGTTTGGCAACGTATGTTAGAAAAAGGTTATCTTTCTAGGGTTAAAGGAGCAGCGAAATCATCACAGAATGCATTCTTACTGCTAGGAATTCACTCATTTTTAAGTGATGATTGTCCGCCTGCCTAAAGTCAGGTACAAAATGCGAGCTATGTGTTTTGGTCTGTAACCTTTTCCGGTACTTCACAGATCTCTAAAATTATACCGAATATATTTTTATTGTTCAAATTATTTCCGATCATTTTAGTTTTCTGATTACTTAAGAATTTCTATTATCAAATTTAATTAAAGTTTTCTCTCTGTTCGCAACATTTTACATAATTTTTATTGTTTACAACATTGTATGGGGTTTCTATTGTTTACAATATTGAATTACATCATTGTACGTGGTTACGGATATTTGGTCGAAAAGACATGTAACGATACTCTAGTAATACGTTCAATATTGCCGCGGAAAAATATCGCTACACCTGTGCGCCATCTCTAGTAGTTCTTAGTAAGGTGGGTCTTGCGAACCGGTAGCCGGTCCCTTTCGCCCAACCACGTGCGAACGAGTAAGGTGTGCAGGTTACGCAGGTACCACGTTTTTCTCAATAATTTATTCCGTCGTTCATTTCATATATTTCTAATGTAATATTCTTTCTATTTTGTGTTTAATAACCAGTGTTAGGCAACAGGGCCAATTTATATATTAAATTTCGAAGATAACGTATATTAAATAACGTTGGAAATATATAAAAAAAAGTCACCAAGGAATTAGAACTACTTCGACCAGGCGAGATGGTATATGAAAATCAGAGATGCTGAATAATGATTGACGACCACACCATGTGATTATTTGACGAGGCATCGAACAAAAACCCAGATAAGACTTTACCTATTGTAAGGGTCTTAAAATGATAAAATGAGGAAAGCAACACCCCATGTGCGGTTCGAGAGCTGGGCTGACGTTGGCGCAACTACAACCGCCTGAGTTGGAAAGTCGGCCCAACTACGTTCGTCAACGTCGCCTCAGCATCCAATTAACGGCGGGATGATAACACCGGCCCAACGATACACCCAAACGTCGGGCCGCGACAAAATATTAATATTGGCCATACGTCGAATGCGGCAGCGGCTCTACGTTGCTGACGGTATCGCCCCGGCGCCGTTTGCAGCATTGGCTCTACGTTGACTGATTAAATATTCGACTCTGCCAACGTCGGTTTAGCGTCAATTTTACGTCGGGAGCATAATATCCGACCTGACGCCACGAGAGTCGGTTGGACTCTGGGTCTGCAAGCAGTGGCCAATGACACACGAGCGACGATTAAGCAGTGTTGGTAGAACGATGGTAACCGGCGTTGTGGAAGCTGCAGAGCCTAACGTCGAAACGATGACGGAACGAGAGTATGGACAACGCTGGGCCACAGTCGAGTTCTGATCGTCCGATGCCATTTCGACGCCGCCTGACAGCCAAGCTTCGCTCGTACGTTTCGCCAACTCTGGCTCGTCATAGAGCTCCGACCGTTGAGTACCGACGAGATGCCGTGATACAGCCAATCATCGGCCGTACTCGGCACGTTGGCTACCCGCACATGGGACACTGAGATTTGTCGGATGGCACAAAATAGAATAGGTTTATTTCAAGTCTCTCATCAATACAGCACAGGGTCTCGCGTCGAACTGGGCCCTTCTCCTTCCTCCTTCTTCTCTCTCTTGTCGATTACAAGTAATACTCGAGTCATGTTTATATTTTCGGACTTATCGTTACTGTATTTGAACGGTAGCGTTGTAGAGGATTCCGATGCTCACACTATTTTATAATTATTTTTTTTAATATACATCGCCGTCTTAACAACGTTACTGTTATATCGATAATATGCGGATATCGTGCAAATTCTATTTTTAAGAATGAAATTTGTTTTCTTTCTGGCATTTTTATTTCTTCAGTTATTGTAATTCAAGTGGAATTTGATTTTATTATTTTTGTTCTGTTGAGAAATGTGAAATAAATTGTATTAAATGATACAGACATTTAATCGAAAATTAATTGAATTGCTGCAACAAAAAAAATGTTTTGGCCGATTTTAATTGGCTATCCGGAATCACAATGGGAACGTGTTAGATGTTATATTAATTTATCACGGTAGGTATTACCGGAGTTCTAGATTACATGTCTAAATAGCTGCGGCAAAATAACACGAAAGATGACAAGAGGTTAGTAGTATGAGTGGGAATATGTATTTCGCCCTATCCTATCCTGACCTAGCTATTACTAAACCCATCACCGCAGCGTTCTCAGAGCGGTCGGTTGATTTATATTTAACCAAACACACCAGAATATTGTATCTTAATGTCTCGTCCTTACCCCCCTGTCCGGGATACATTCACATATTCTCAACAATAAATTATATTAGAAATATTGTTCCGTAAGCCCAGATCTATTTAATTGTAAGTCCCCACTGGAGGCCATTATCGATAAGCGGAATGTGCAAAACGGTATCTAAGAAAACATCCCCAATTCAAACTTTCCTAATATTCCTTATCAGCCATTAATAGCAAGGTGGCTAAGAAAAGGAGGTTGGAGAGGTGGTAGATGAGGTTTCTGTGGTACGCATTAGCCTTAGAGAAAGTGTGAGATGAATTTGATATATGATAAATTATTGAAAGAGAGCACTTATTTTGCGTCTAAATTATTCTGCCGTTCGATTCTAACAGATTTTACAATGGTGATTTGACTTTGAAAAGTCCTGAGTACATATACAGATAATAGAAAAAGAGTGACAGCATTAGAAACGCGAGAAAGTCATTCTGACCATGTAATAACACCTAACAATAGTGACTCGAGTTTACCAGTAGTTGAAAAACTAGTCGATTGTTTGAGAGGTAGCAATGTCGAAATTTCTTTGCCGAAATTTTCAGATGCTAATAATAGAAATCCTCAAGAATTTATTCAAGGGTTGAATCGATATTTTCGTGTAAAGGACATTCTCTGTGGAAGTAAATTCAATATTGTGGAAACATGTTTATCAGGAAGGACTCTCAGTTGGTTTATAATACAAAGAGAGGATTTCAGAAATTATCAGAACTTTCAATGCAAATTTGAATTAGCGTTTTATTCTGTGCCAGTGCGTATACGTCTCAACAACAAATGGCAAGAGAGAAGGTATCGGATATTAGATGGCAGTCTGTTAAGGGGTCTACCCTAATTGCAATTTTCAAAAAATCGAATTTTTTTTTATTGCATTTTTCGAAAGTATACACATTTAAAAGTATCATATTAAAATTTTATAAAGATCCGAGCAGTCTAACTGTACTTTTGAGCGACGTTTACTTAGCTACCTGTGCGCGCTAATATACGCACCGCTCGGAGCAATACCACCTACCTGCCTTTGTATACATGAGGAGCTGCTACTTTTTGTAAATA